>JZKD02S1673067.1:729033-739623 GCA_000966675.3 Picea glauca | reverse complement strand
GTTTCAGCATCTGTGATTCAACATTTGTGTTTCAGCAGTCGTGTTTCAGCATCTACGTTTCAGCATCTGTGATTCGGCATTTGTGTTTCAGCATCTGTGATTCAGCATTCCTTGTACGTGTTGACATCCTTGACTGCTCCATAACCGATTGCCATCAATGACAACCTTGATCATCTGCATCATCTCTGCTGTAGCCATATTTCCAACATATATAAGGCAGATTATAAATTCCGACGATATCCACTTCGTGTCGTTGAAGAAAAAGCAACAGCTTAGAATCAAGGGGCAGTTGGCTCCTTCATCTGCAAAAATCATGCCGTTGGGGAAGAAGCAGACAAAATGTTGAGAGAAATGAAGTTCTTCATGAGCTTCCCATGGCACTATGATCCTTGTGGGATCATCTCATATATGAGAGTGAAAAACAAAAACATCCCGTATGTTCATGTGTCCAAGCCCGAAGTTGAGAAATTCTCCAATCAGATAGCCTGGGATCCTAACACATTGATTGAAGTAGAACAACAGGATCCCCCAGCCACTGTGTCACAAACAACCACCCCACAGGTCCCTAAAGAGAAGAGGCCAAGGCAGGATTTATCTTCTCCTGTCACTGAGGTATCTTCTGAGGAATTCAAGTTGCATACTAAGAGGCCCAAGACAATTTCGGTTCCTGGCCTGACTGGAGAAAAATAAGCCCTGCCTACCACAGTGACCAAGTCTATTATTCCACTCGTTAGTTCGAGCCTCCATAAGGACATTACCCCAGCATTGTCGAAGGAAACCACAGACTCCCCTTTGAACACTCAGCCAGGCAAGACGGGACCCAAGTTGAGTATTTTCAAGAAGTACGAGCTGATCAAGAAAAGGAACCAGACCCTTACAAGTATTACTTGCGCTCAGTTTTGGAAGCAGACGTCAACTACGCAGCATAGGCTGCTGTCTGCATTTGACACAGAAAAGGGTAAAATGCACATGGCATTCCTCCAAGCACAGTTACCATATCCCAAGGTGATCACTGACTACAAGAGGGCCACTTTCGAATTCCAGACGAAGGATGTGCACCCAGCCAATCAGATAGATCTGCACAAGCAGACCGGGGAAATGGTCTTCTACACATTGGCACACACTTCCACTTCTGCGTCCAAATTGCAGGTGTCCATGAACAATGTTCAAACACAATTAAAGATGGAGAATATATTGTCCTTTGCAAAGGACAACAGGATCAAAACTTTGGAGGAGCTAGTCCTCAAGATCGGTTATGATCCTTCAAACGTGAAAGCAGCCAAGGAAATGATAAAGAAGAAAAACGTTGACATAGCATCCTTGAGGAAGAAACTGAAGCTCCCACCCATAGAGGATTCGTAGGTGAAGGAGGAAGCAGAGAAAGAAGGCGAGAAGGATGAAATTCTCAAGTTGCTCATGGAGCAGAATGCACAGCTCAAAGAAATGGAAGCTGAGATGGAGAAACTATTAAAAGAGAAGGAGCAGATGAAGCCAATGGAAGTCATTCCATTGAGTGCCATTCCGATTTCAGGAGTGAGTACAACATCAGTGACAGCAGTCCCATCCAAAACTCCATTGACATCCTAGGAGAAGACAACCGATCTGGCTGAGTCCATGGAAAAAATGAACCTGCAGGAAACAGAGATCAGCAGGCTTAAAAAGGAGATTGAGAACCTACAGGAACTCAAATCTTCCTTCTAGACCAACCTCTCTAAGGAAAAGCAGGTGACCAATCAGCTCAAACAGGAGTTACAGCAGCTCCGGAAGCAGACAGTGGCAGGAAAGACATTGGCCGAGGTCAAAGAGAGTGTATGGACCGACATCACTAAGTCCATAAATGAGATATGGCCCATGATCCAGATCATGTTTGAGCAGAATGAATTGGTACAGAGGAGAAAACAGGCCATTTAGAAGATCAGAGTAGAATTGGGAGATAGGCCAACACAGGCAAACAAGATCATCAAGTTCCTCAATTCTAAGACCAGGGAAGAGCTGGAAGAGTTGAAGATTGAAGACAAAAAAGAGACCATCCTTGAGGTCAAAAGAGTTTTGACCAAGAGAGGACTAATGTTTCAGCTGGAAGAAAAGTTTTAGGCCATGGACTAGGGGGTACAAAGGTTCTTCAGTAAGATTGAGACTCTCTAGAAGAAAGGTCTACCTGGTCTGAAGGTTATTAATGATAAATTGATGACACTCCCAGATTACAGGAAGAGATTGGCTGATGTGTCTAAAGACAGTTTGAATTTTGCAGGGATTCAAGGGAGCATCATTGGTAAGTCATTTCTAGATGCCCTTCAGTGGGACATCAACATCCAACACGAGATTTGATACATCTTCCTCACCAAGCCTACATTCGCCAAGTACACAGAGATGGACGAAGTGTATCGAAGGATGCTCAAAGTCAACGTGCCCAGTCATCTTAGATGGGAGGAACTCTGTGATTTGATCGATTAGCAGATAAGCTGTCCAGGTCCAGTCAATTGTCCAGTCAGATGAAGTCGTGCAGAGGCTTCATCAATGGCCCACCTAGAAATTAGCGTGCAGTTACACCAAGTCATCATGTAGTTCCTAGATTTAGGAAATTTGTTAAATTAGTTAGGCTAAAAATAGATTTAGCACGTCCTGGTCATTTATGACAGGAACGTTTGTAATTTGAGTTATAAATACTTCACCTTTCGAAGTATTAAGGGTTGTTGATCTTCACACCCTGACACTATTCATACTATAATATTTTTGAAGAAATCTTCCATTATAAAAGGAGGCACTTTTACAGGATTCTTGTGTGTATTCACTAGTGATTTTTTTCTCTCTAAGTTGAATGTTATTCTCGTTTTGTTATCATACTATTTTTTGAATGTAATCTTTAAGAGTAACGAATGTTGCAGGATTTATCTCATATACCCTGTTTTTGACTAGAAATATTTTAGTGTTTTTCTTCTAGTGTTTTCAATAAAGGAATTCTTAATTACTTCTTTGTTGAAATTATCTTTCTCATCTTTTCTGCTAATCATCATTTAAGCTACTAAAATATCTAGTGATTATATTATCTCACCCTGTGAAAGTTTTTCCCTGTACGTTTCTAGTTTGTATTTCATATTTATTAACACACAAACCCCATAGCCCAATGGATGTGTAGACTATCTCAACCAATTCGAAAAAATACTTTGACAACAAAACCGACCTGTTTCTTTACCTAGCCTAATATTTAAAATTGGAATCATAGCTAAATCATATAGAGAGATCCCTCTCTGAAGTTGGAAGGGCTAAATCCCAGCTTCAAAAGTGGTTGGATAAAGTTACCTTTGTAGATTTCTTCTGTTTTCAACCTTTAGGAAATTTACAGAGTGCTAACATAGTGGCGACCATACTGGGGAAGAACTAAAAATTTATAATTTCATGTTTTCTTTTCCCTAAAAAGAAAGTTTGTTCATGGAATATTGCAAATTTGAGAAGAAATTAATGTTTAGAGGTTGATTAAACTTTGTACATATTATTTTCGGACTCACAAAACTAAAAAATATATATATATAAAACCAAAAAGAATTATGGCTCCCAAGAAAGTTTATACTCAATCTCATCCAGACCCAGAACCTGCGATAGTGACAGATAACCCCAAACAGTTGGTCAGGAAAAAGGTCATAGTTGAAGGCTCAGTGAGTCATACTCCCTTGCATAAGTCCCTTTTCCCTTTCAGGGGAATCTGTTACCTTTCAAAACCTTGACCTTGACACCTTTCCACAACAAAGCCTGGTTAGAACACAGTCCGATAGTTTTGTGACTAGAATCATTTTCATCCCAACCATTTTACAACCCCAAACCCCTGAAGTTCTGTCTCCCACTACAAAACCACAAATCACTCCCTCCCTGCTATCCAGTCCCTCCTCGTCCTCGTCTTCATTCGCTACCTCGCCGATCATCCAGGTTGTCGTCCCACCTCCTCCACCCATCATGGAAGCTCGATATGCTCCCTTGGTGTTGGATGCACCTCTACATGCCATGCCCCATGAATATCAAACGAGACTTCCACAGTTCGATGCAACAAGACCTTTGAGCGCACAATAGCACGTAGATAAAATGAATGATTATTACGATCTGCATGAAGTTGATGAGGCTGACGTTCAAATGAGATTGTTTTCTCAAAGTTTGACAGGTGACGCTAAAAAATGGTACAAAGGGTTTCTTTCTGCCTCAGTCCTTGACCTTACCACTTTCCAAAGAAGTTTTCTAGACAGATGGGAGGTAAAGAAAAACCCTCTGTAAATTTTGTCAGAATATGAAAATATCAGAAGAAATCAAGGTGAGACAGTGCAAGATTATTGCACTCGTTTCAACAACCTGTATAATGCAATCCCAGCTGAAATCAAACCTCCACAAGGTTTGGCCTTGATAAAGTTCCCTGATGGCTTTGATGCTGACATGTCATACCAACTAAGGGAAAGAAATTCCACCACCCTGGAAGACATGCAGAAAAGTACTATAAGTGTGGAGGCCAATTTGTTGGCAAAAAGGGCACATTAGAGGTCAGAGAGGAGAGTCACAATTAAAGAAGAACCCTCCACGTCGACCTCAGATTCCAAATTGGATTCTTTATCCAGAGAAATGGAAAGAATGATGGAAAGACTTATTGTGTCAGACAGAAGTCCTCCAAGAGAAAACCCACCAGCTCCTCAGGTTCAGAACCCTAACTTTAGGAGAAACCCTCCCCAAATCAGACAGAGAGATCCTAGGGATCAAAGAGAGTAGAGGGGTCTAGATCAACAGATCAGACCTCCCCTACAAGAAAACTATGCTGATGAAGGGGAGGAAGTGATTGAGGAATTGGAGGATACTCACATAAATCTCATGGGCATTCACGATAACGAAGCTATTTTCCTTACCCAAGAAGAGCAAGAACTTTTTATTCCCAACCAAACGAAAGTAAGTTAAGAAGCTGAAGATGCAGAACAAAAGGCATTCAAAAATGCCATTTTGGAGGTACACCAACAGTATAATCTGCGGAGTAAAAAGACAGAAGGGAGTTCCCCAAAAAAGACGATTGAAATGAGGAAGGTAGTCGAAACTAAGAAGGCCTCTGAGCTAGCTACCGAGAAGATTCCTGAGAAGAGAAATGCCAAAGCTCCCGTGAAGAAAAACCTTACTATTCTGAAAAGGCCGTCACAGCCCGAGGTTTCACCTATTAATCCACCAAGTACTTCAAGCCATAAGAGTTTGGTGGACAAACCAAAAATGATGAGCCAAGGCAGAGCTCCTACACCTTTCATCCTTGAGGGGGAATTAGCCAAAGTAAAAATTCCCATCCCACTTTCTGAGTTGATGAAAAAAGACGTTTATTGTTCACAGGTAATTAAAGCACTGACCATTGAACCTGACATAGGCACGAAGGCCTTAACCATTGGATCAACAAATCATTCATACACTGTGAACCTTACTGATGATCAACCCGAACTTCTGTTCGGACCTGAAGTAGATGGTCGAGATGATATTGGTGATGTCAATCCTTTTTACATCAGTATAAACATACATGATATGATATTTCATAACGCTATGCTGGATTCAGGTGCTTCTCACAATCTGATGCCTAAAGCAGTAATGGAGAAACTGGGACTGGAGGTCACCAGACCTTATAAGGATTTACACTCATTTGACTCCAGTAAAGTTAGATGTATTGGTTTGATTAAGGACCTATGTATCACCCTGGTTCATATTCCTGCAAAGAGAATGGTCATGGACGTGGTAGTTGTGGACATCCCTCCAAAGTATGGAATGTTGCTATCCCGGTCTTGGGGGGCTAAGTTGAGAGGGACCCTGCAGCTAGATATGTCTTATGCCACTATCCCAGTTTTTGGGAAACAAAGAAGGCTATACCAAGAAACATTGATGAAGTACATGGTCATTAGCCAAGAAAAGATGCACAACTATCCTCTCTACTCCGTGCATTCCGACCTAGACTCTTTTATCTTGTACAATGATGGTGACACAGGAGAGAAAGACACTCAGCTAGGAGAAGATACATCTAGTCCGGACGAAGGCCAAGAAATCATTGAGGTAGCAAAGATGAAAAATGTGATAACTGAAGAATTACCGAAAGATTTCTGGAGCATGGATTTTGATGGAGCATTAAGCAAAGAAGGAGCTGGAGCAGGAGTCTGGCTGCATAATCAAAGAAACAGGTATTCAGAAAACCATTCTTACAAATTAAATTTCCAATGCACTAACAATATTGCTGAGTATGAAGCCTTGATGCTCGGTCTGAAGCTTTTGAAAAGAGTTGGTGCTAAACAGATTATGGTAAGAGGTGATTCTAAGTTGATAATCAAGCAAATCAAAGGTGAGTACGCTGCGAAACACCCACATCTTAGAGCTTATAGGAATGTTTTTCTTGATGACCTGAGATGTTTCACTGAAGTTGACTTGCAGGTAATGCCGAGGGGACAAAACATTTTGGTGGATGGATTGGCTATGTTAGCAACCACCTGTAAGATTCCTTTCCGCTCGACTCGCCCATACACTGTTGAGGTGAAACGCAAACCAACCGTTCCTGATAATATCAGGTACTGGAAAGTGTTTGGTAATGATGATCAAATCAAAGACTTTCTACAGTGTAAAAATGATTTTGTATGTACAAATATAGATTTAGAGAACAAAGATGAAAATGTAAATAGATCTGATTTTGAAATTGATAGTGTAAATAGCGTATATTCAGGAGAATTAGGTGATGACGAAATGGATGTCGATGTTTTACATTTGAAAAGCAACGTTTTGCCTAGGGGTCTAGTTCCTTTAGATGACTTGTTTTATTTTAACGACGTAGCCAAAAAACCCAAAATTGAAGCACATGGACAAGAGGTAGAAGACTGTAATATAGGGACTAAAGAGAAACCCAGGATACTCAAACTGTCTAAATCATTACCCCCAGAGAAAAAACTCAAATACATTGAGTTGTTCAAAGAATATTCGGATGTCTTTGCCTGGGGCTATGAATATTTGAAAGCTTATGATACCAGCATCATACAACACAGGATTCCAATAAAAGAAGACCAAAAACCGTTTAGGCAGAAATTGAGGAGGATAAATCCCAAGTTGCTCCCTTTGATAGAAAAGGAAATCAAAAAAATGTACGATGCCAAAATCATAGTTCCGTTGCATTTTTCCAAATGGGTCTCTAATTTGGTCCTTACATGTAAGAAAACTGGGGAAATCAGACTCTGCATAGATTTCCGAAACCTGAATAAAGTCTCCCTGAAGGATAATTACACCTTATTGAAAATGGACCACATTCTGCAAAGGGTGGTCGGATCCAGTCGAATTTCTTTGCTGGACGGTTTCTCGGGTTACAATCAGGTCCTAGTTCACCCGGATGACCAAGACAAAACTGCTTTCACCACACCATGGGGCACTTTCATGTATGTGAAAATGCCTTTTGGTCTGATGAATGCAGGAGCCACATTCCAGAGAATGATGGATATCTCCTTTGTGGAAGAATCGGGTAAGTTTATTGTCGTCTATTTATATGATGTAACTGTGTTTTCCTGATCTGATGACGAGCACCTGTGACACCTTAGACGAGTCTTCGAGAAATGTAGAAGGTTTGGGATTTCTTTAAATCCTAAGAAAATCCTTTTCGGGCTAGAGGAAGGCAAACTACTAGGACACATCATCTCCAAGGATGGAATCAAAATAGACCCCAACAGAATTGAGGCCATACAAAAATTAGAACACCCAAGGAACCTCAAAGAACTATAGTCTTTTATCGGGAGAATAAACTTTCTAGGAAGATTCATTCCCAATCTGGCAGAGCTCCTCATAAACATTACAAATATGCTAAAAAAGGATGTAAAAATAAAATGGGACTCTGAGTCCAGACAATCTTTCGAACAAGTCAAACGAGCACTCATAGAAGCCCCAATCTTAATCAGTCCATAGTTTACTAAGGATTTTTATCTTTTTTCTTTCGCTTCCGAACATACTATAGCAGCGGTATTATTACAAAAGAACAGTGAAGGTTATGAACAACCTATAGCTTTTTTCAGTAAAGCATTGAGAGACGTTGCTCTGAATTACAAGATAATGGAGAAACAAGCTTTTGCCTTGGTGAAAGCTATAAAATATTTTAGGGTCTACATTCTCCATTCCCACACCATAGCTTATGTTCCGAATGCGGTAGTAAAAGACATTTTGACACAGGACAATCCAGATGGAAGAAGGGGAAAATGGATTGTTGTCATTTTAGAATATGATATAGAGATTAAACCAACAAAACTAATCAAGGGTCAAGGCCTAGCAAAATTAATGGTTGAAACAAATTTCCATGCTCTTGACATTAATTTTTTAGCTGCAGCAGATGAACAGGGCGAGATGGCGACTCCAATTGTGAGAGAGGTATTTCTCAACTCTCCATGGTACACAGACCTTCTATTTGTTTTGCAAAATTTACAAGCTCCCCCTGGTTTGACTAAGACTAAAGCTAGATTTTTAAAGTTGAAATCCTTAAAATTCTGTATTCTAGAAGGCAATTTGTATTGGAAAGATCCTGGAGGCATTCTGTTAAATTGTTTATTGAAAGATGAAGCTGAAAACGTGTTACAAGAATTTCATGCGGGAGAATGTGGTGGCCATTTGAGCTGGAAGGTCACAGCCAACAAGATACTCAGAGCTGGATTCTATTGGCCCACCCTATTCGTCGATGTACATAATAAAGTGACTGCATGTCATCAATGTCAATTGTTTGAAGGCAAAAGGAAACTCCTCCCTTTACCTCTGAAACCGATCTCAGTGGAAGCCCCTTTCCAGCAATGGGGACTCGACTTCATTGGAGAAATACACCCCCATTCTTCAGGCCAACACAGGTGGATTCTCACTGCTTCCAAATGGATCGAAGCAGTACCAAGCAGGCAAGCCACTGACTCTGTTATTATCAAATTCCTTGAAAATAATATTTTGTCTCGCTTTGGATGTCCTAAAAATATTATAACTGATAATGCAACTACTTTTTGGTTGAAGAAGCTCATAGATTTCTGCAACCAATATCACATTGGTTTGGGGCATTCCACAGCTTACTATCCTCAGGGGAATGTGCTGGTAGAATCTTCAAACAAAACCTTGGTAAATATCATCAAGAAAACATTGCAGGAAAACAAGAAATCATGGCACAACAAGTTGGTGTTCACATTATGGTTGACAGACTAACCACCAAAAGGTCAATTGGTATGTCACCATACCAGTTGGTCTATGGCACAGAGGTAACTTTCCCCACTTCTTTGGGAGTCCCTGTCATGAAGTTGCTTCAAGATGTACAAGCTGAGCCAAATGACTCATAGAGGAGGATCAACCAAATGATCCATTTGCAGCAGTCGAGGGAGGATATTTTCAACAAGACTCAGGTGATCCAAGAAAGCATCAAGAAGATTTTTGACAAAAGAACCAAGGAAGACGATTTTGAGCTAGGAGATTTGGTGCTGAGATGGGATGCTAGAAATGAAGAAAAGGGAAAGCATGGAAAATTTGACAGTCTGTGGAGAGGACCATACATGATCCAAGCTTTCAGGGGAAACAATGCTTTCTTTCTAAACAACTTTGATGGGACAGATCTGCCAGGAGGACCTGTAAATGGCAGAATGCTGAAACATTATGTGCCCCCTCAGTAGCGATTCGCGTTTTCACTCTCCATTGTACATACCATTTTTATTTTTATTTTTCGCCTGCATTTTCTGAGTGAAGAACATTAGTCAGTTGGTTGAAGCCCGAAGAGAAGGCCCTAAGCTGCTGACCATGGTTCTTTCAATTTTAGAGAATAAAGTCAATAAAAACAATGAAGGCCACTAGGCAGAATTTTTCAGAATGACAGTAACCAGGATTCTTGGCACTTCACAGGGAAAGTACCATCCCCAGGTGGAGTCGTTGTTATCACCCTATAAGTTATAGGATCAACTGGTGACTGGGATTTTATCTGTCTCTAGTATTTTTGTTGACAAATGATTTTTCATTCTGCAAATAATTTGAAAAAGAAAGAGAAAGAAAAAGAAAAGAAAAGAAAAGAAAAAAGAAAGAAAAGAAAAAAGAAAGAAAGAAAAAGAGGGCATAAAAGAATTGCAATAAAAGCCCCATGCAATAATAGTAACTTGGTCCATACCTTTCAAGCATGGCCAAGTTCTTTTTAAATTTGATGTTGATAGGGTAGTGAATGARTTTGGCTAAACAGTTTAATCTTAGCCAAASTGTCTAGGTTAGATTAGTGAATAAATCTGGCCAGACTGTCTAATCTTGGTCAGATAGCCCTAGGGTAGAGTAAATTCTTAACCCAACAGTCTAATCTGGGTTAATTGTCATAGGAAGATAGGTTAGTATGTAGGCTAGTTTCTTTATTGTTTCATTTCAATAAAACCAGCTTGATGTAAATGTTGCACCATGTTTCATATGCTTAGAAGATCGTTTGTTCGAGCCCCATGGTGGTGTCTACTTGAAAAGTTTGGGGAAAACCCATAAAATGCGTTTATCCTAAGTTTTTCCCTGGCACATGTGTTTTCCTCTCCCCACTTATGTTCCCTGCACATATAAAAGGTCCTGATCATGGCACCCAGATCTATGGTGGAC
>JZKD02S1673067.1:696494-708364 GCA_000966675.3 Picea glauca | reverse complement strand
CAGACCCACCTTCTAACATCTTCATATTAAATAATCTCTTCATTAGAAATACCTTATTCGATGCTGAGGGTTTTTCATACAATTTGGCCAACACATCCATCAAACCCTTCGTTGTATTTTCTTTCGAAATATTGAAATCCATTGACACTGCCAGGCTCAGCCGTATCGTTCCTAGAGCCTTTCTGCCAAGAATCTCCCATTCTTTGTCCTTCATGGCTGTCGGCTTCTTTGCTACTCCGCTCAATGGTAGGAATAGATCCTTCTGATATAAATAGTCTTCCATCTACATCTTCCATAACTGGTAGTTTTGGCCGTTAAATTTCTCGACCCTAAACTTTCCATCTTCCGACATTGCTCCCACTCGAACAAGGAACCCTCTTATCTTGCAAGTTACCTTATGCTCTGATACCAGTTGTTAGAAAAAACAATACCACAGAGCAATGAAATAAAACAAATGCAGAAGAAAAACACAGAAGACACACAATACAATAGAGACACAGATTTACGTGGTTCACCTAGTGTGGGATACGTCCACCAAAGAAATTGCCAGGTCCTTCCTTTATTATTATCTAGCAAATGAAGGGATACAATCTACAGCAAAACCCATTGTAACTTCCTCTTCGTTCTCTCACAGTATCCTCTCTCATAATACAATATTCACCATCAACAATAGCCACAATACATTTCCATCATAAAATAGGGTTGCCTTCTAGGGAAAAAACCCTAACATAATCTCTACCATTAGATCTGCGACCTTATAATGAATGGTCCAGATTCACAATGAAATTACAATATACTTTTACAAGGCAATTTTTGCTTCGGGGGCTTCGCCCCCGAACCCCCACTGGGGGATCGCTTGCCCCCAGCCAAGGGGATATCCCCCCCGGACCCCGCAGAGGGGGTACCCCCCCTCTGCAATCCCCCGCGTGGAAGAGTGTACATACTTCTGGGGTGTAAATACTTCATGGGGTATCAACATGGCTGAAAGCAAGGACCTCTGAATCAGGAAGATAATCAGGCTCCACAACCAACACTAAAAAATTCATAGGTCTTCGGATAGTATAAAAAAAGTGCAATAGTTGCAAAGTAAGACCCACTGTAACATGATATTTTGTTGAAGTCGAATGTTATGGGGGTCAACGACATTAGAGAGAATGATGGTTCTCTCTGTACCGTCCGAGACTCCTCATTGTAAAGGTAATGAGAGTCAATATAATGCCCCCCTTCTGGAAACTTTGCTGATGTCAACAAAAAGGGATATGTGACTCCAAGAAGCAAAAGGGATTCATGAAATCCATGGGAAAATATCAGAAACTGATGAGGAACATGGACAAAGTCAAGACATGATGGGACTCAAGACGACCCATGGTTTGGGGCATATGTGTATGATGATTGGCAACAACCGTGGAACTGGATCTAGCATTAGGGGGACGACTAGATGTGGGTTAGATTGTGCCAGAGGTGTGACAAAGTGGACAAACTCATAGATCAGAGGTACATGGACTATGTCAACATGAGGAGAGGATAGTAAATTCCCCAAGGGACACATGGGTTTCTTTGCCAAAAAAATAAGGTCGCCAAGGGGAGACAATAAAAGGCTAAGTAAATGTTGGAAACAAAAGTTTTTGTACAATTTCCAAATGAGTAAAGAATAATTTGGGATGAGTGTACATATACAGAAACAGGTTCCCTAGTGCAAGATGGCTTGGCTTGTGAGGGCACAAGTGATGTGGAGAATTGGTGGAGGGTGGGGGCACCATGGGTGGGTTTCTGTATGAGTTAAATGAATGGAGGGAAATATGTAGATGGGAAAACTGATTGTGAATGAAATGGAGGGTTAATGATACTACGAAGGTGCAGTCAAAAGAGAATTGAGATGAGATAACATGGGATTCCATTGGGAAATCTAGAAAAATGATGCGAAGGAATATGTGGCTTGTTCTCAGAAATGCGTAAGACTATCGAGACTCCCATCCATAGGGGGTGAAAGTAGAGTGAGTGTCAAAGTGACAAGGGGGACTATGAATGGGATAAGTCATGTGGGGGAGAGTGCTACCAGGTGACAATACCAAAATTGAGTGGATGTGACAGTACTGCAGAGCCGGATATAGGGACCTTAAAGGCAAATGTCGGAGGGTGTGACTGGGAGATGCATTTGGTATTCATAGGGAATGATTACATGCCAGTGTCAATCATATACCTGAAGGGGATATGCTGATATGTGATGACCAAGTACCTGCAAACATTAAAACTGAATACCCAACATGAAAAATATATGAAGATAAAGAACATATAATAATTATGTGATAATTTTGAACCTGAGCAGGAATACTTGAGTGTGTCATGGAAAGATGCTCCGCTGGGGAAAAGTGAAAATGTTAACCTAAGGAAAATGATCGTGTAAGTGGTCTAAAATGGTTTGTAAAATAGAGCTTATGGGCTCCTGTACCAAAAAATGAAAGTGGGGAAAAGGGCTTAGATATGGACGGTGGGCCCATAATGCCATCCTATTTGCACCAACACTATGGGCGATCGAGCGATAGTTTCATGGGAGGACATGGACCTCTCCTTTGCTCGAGGATTGATGAATAAATATATTGAATTACATTCATGCGAACATTGGTATGGAGTGTTGGAGGAAGCTCAGGATGATATGTGTGGCGTTCTATGGCTAATGTGTGATACATGTATGGGATAGATGAGAAATGATGAGTGTAATTCCCATATTCTGCGCATATGGCACAGGCGAAATTGGTTCGTATATTTTGTTTGTGTGTGGCTGATCACTCCATAGTAGTGGGGGACATACTTGTTCGAGTGGAAAGCAAAAGGGGTGCTTGAGGGAGATGTATAAAATTGTGTATCTTAGGAAGAGAAGGACATTTGTGAGTGGGGTGTCCTTTTCTTTCACATAAGGCACAAGGGAGTTGAACTTGGGGAGGTAGTGGAGTGATGGGCTCTTTCTTCTTCCATTTTCCCCTAGCCATAGTAGTGGTGCTAGAAATTGGGGGTGAGGGTGGCGTGGTCGGAGTTAGTATTGGGATTTACATCAGGATTCCCTCTGATTGAGGAGGGAGGGATGTTTGAGGAAGAATCTTGGATAGATGTAGATACCATGTAGGGATGGCGAGTACCATGTTCAGAAGGGTAAGCATTGCGGCTACCTGGAATGCTTCGACTCCAGGTCGACGGTAGAAAAAGGGAATTTGGGTAATGTCCCGGGGGACTGTCTCCCAAACCATGATTTTCCCCTGGAGGGGGGGGGAGATCTGTGATAAGTGGTGTGGTGGCACTCTCAGGGAACTCCTGAGGTAGTATTTCTTTAACTGGTGGAACTTTTATATGGGGAGGGGACTCAATGATAAGAGTAGTGTCTCTAATGTATGTTCCTTTAGAGGAAACTACACACACTTATGTTGAAAATGATGGGGTTAGGAATGACGAAACTCCCTGATAAGTGCCCAACATGGATGGGTCTTGGAATAATCCAGGGTCAATGTTGATCACTGGAGAATCATCCTAGCTAACATGGACAAGGGGAGGATGTTATTGATGTTGGCAGAATGGTTAGGATTGTAATGTATAAGTTGGTCGATGGTGACAAACTTCCCATTATGGGGGAACATCATCGTATGAAACACAAAAGAGGCGAACGCCTTCATAGCATACATGTAGTTGCATCCCAACAAGTTATTGTAATCAAGATGGGAATCGATAAATTCAATGTCAATGAGGATGGTTTTTTCCCCAAGTTCTATGGGGACATTTTGACAAATCTCTTATTGGCCCTTGACTAGGTTTTGTCGATATCTGGTCAAGTTTGACCTATTTTTGGACTTCAACAGCCTATCGAAGTAGGAGCACAAGGAGAAGAAGATATTTCGGGATCTTGGCCCCTTTTTGGGTCCCTTTTCGTATGTGGGAATATGTAATGAGAATTGGATGTCGGCCCATGGGTTTACCCATGTTTAGGCCTATTTTGTATGTATAAATAGATGTATAGGCAATGTAAGGAAGGGGACAAGAGAACGAAGGCATATATGTGATGTTAGTATGCAAGGAGGCTAAGTTCCAAGAGTTGGATCTATATGATCAGGAATTGTAAGGCTTTGTGCATACTGTGTGAGACTTGCAGAGCTAAGTGCAAGTCATTGTAGCAAGATTGTGGAAGGTTTAGTGCTGGAACTCAAGGAAGAAGGATCTAGCAAGCTGCACAGATCTTTTTTCCTATGTGGAGTAATGTTTTTGAGGCTCTGTGTTTGTAACTGGTTTACTGAAGACAATAAAGAAGAAGAGTTGGTGGTCGCAGCCCCATGGTGGGGGTGAACCATGTAAACATTGTGTTACTTTGCCTTGTGTGATGTTTTGATGTGTTTATATGTTATTTTCTAAGTGCTTTGAAAGAGATAGATAAATCTTCTTATGATTGGTGCTAATGATGTGTAAGAATGCTAGATCTGATCTACATAAAGGTGCTTAGTGTTTGATATGCTAGATAGAGCATGCATGTTCATGATAAGGTGCTTAAATAAATCAGATCTGAGTGAATGATGCAATGATCTGTTCTATCTGTACAATAGTTATTGGTTGAATATTGATGAACTTTTGATGCTAAGTTCTCTATTAAGTATTATAATCATAGATCTATGTCTCAGCTAATGTTGCAGACACTTGAGTCCTACAACCACCCCTGCCTCTACCTCGGGTGAGACTTCATCTGCTTCACAGGTGTTGCCAAAAGGGCCGGTAGTTAGGGGTTTTTTGGTGTGTTTTTGTAGCATTGAACCCTGGGTCTGCCCCTATGCCAACTAATTGTTTTGTTACCGGGACCTAAAACTGCGATTGTTGGGAACTAAGAAAGAGGAAGCTTTGTGCAAAGATCCGACCTAAAATTGTGAAAGCTCTGTGCGTAGATCTGTCGCTCTAGTGCGCAATACTCTACTTAGTTTTGAATCTTGGTGCCAAGAAAAGAATTTCGATCTGAAGAAAAGAGGTCAGATATGAAGAAAAGAGGTAATATCTATAATCTTTGTGCTCTGATAAAGGTAAGAATAGTAGAAAAATTCTATATCTAAAAGCTTTATACTCTGTAAAAGTAAGATAAGTAGAAAAGATTTGTTTCTAAAGTATGGATCTAGGTATGTTTGATAGGTTCTGTCCTAGCTTGAAAACTAGGGCACTAATAGATGAAAGAAGGCTTGATATGAGTAGATCTGATAAGAATATTGAAAGATGTGTTATACCTATGCATAGAAATAATGTTTGGACTAACAAATGAATGCAAGATCCTAGAAATAATTTTTTGTAGGTTAGCTACCATGATCCTAGTGCACAGTACTAGAAAGGCTAGGGGTCATTTAAAGGAAAGAGAGGATTAACCCTATGTTACAACTACAGAAGACCAGGACATCTTGCTAAGGAATGCCCTGGGAAAAGACCTAGTCGTCTTTGTTGTAAAGATATGGACCATGAAGTGTTGGATTTCCCTAGAATGATTTCTAAGCTAGAAGAAATGAATATGAATAAAGAAAACCCTAAGGCGGATCCATAAATGGCAGAATCCCAGAAAGAATCAGAGAAAGTATTGATGCAAATAAATGAAACCATGAATGATCATCGACATGTCAGATTATCATAGATCTTCATGTAAAAAGAATGCATTGAAGTAAGAATAGGAGACTTTGACATTGACTATGTTCTGGATGAGGAAACAAATGTGAATATCATGACAGAGAGAAATTGGGAAGATATAGGGAAGCCTACTATGATTCCTTCATTAGGAGGAATAGGTATATTCAAAGGAAAAATGGTAAACTATGTGAGAAGCTCACTCGTGTACCTATGAATGTTAATGAAAATTCAACAAAAGAATATTTTGAGAGTATTAAATTTATTGAAGACAGTGCCCCGTTTACCATGTTACTAGGAAAACCTTGGATTAATAGATATTAAGCCAGATAAGAGGAAGAAGAAGAAGTTTTGGAGAAGAAGAAACAAGAGTTAAAAGAATTCATGACTAGAAGGATCACACACTTGATTGTAGAACAAGAGAACATATCAAAGCTATTTAACACCAGATACCCTGATGTCGAAGCTGCAAGAACCCTAGAATACCAATAGAAGACTGAAGTACCTATCCCAGATAAAGAAGAGGTATTACCCCTAAATCCTAGGAAAGAATTCAACAACGTGCAGTGACTATGTTAAAAGAAGATAAGAATCAAAATTGAAAAAGACATACCGAGATGAAGCTCACTGTAAAGAAGGATAGAAAGATAAGTAAGAAGAGGGATAAGATTGAAAAGTTACAGAAGGTTCCAGAGGGAACCTCACAGAAGGAAAATTTGCAAAATTGGAGCTTCGTTGGGATATCAAAACAATGACACATGGAAATTCGCCATGACGAAGCGATATAGCCATTGGAGAATGTTATAAGTGTTAGATCAATGCTCTGAATGGATAGAAAGCCATTTATGGCTAGCCATATCTCCATCTGACTATTGAGACCATGCCATAATAGACAAAACCAGGTTAATGAAGACCTCATACCCATTGCAAGCAACCCGTTGTCGAGTTACATATTTATCCCATCGTGCAATGCACCGAGAACACTTTTGCCAACTGAGAATTTGAGCCCAGAGACTAAGTTGAGTTTATACTGTGATCATCATTCTTCTTCTCTCTCTCTCATTACTGTGTCTAAGCTACCCCCTGAAAATGCGATTGTTAACCCAGAGCGTGTATGTCAGACGAGTTGAGCACTGCAGAAAGAGTTGTTGAGGAACTTTTGATCGAACAGATGACTGAAAGAGTCATGTTGATGTCTATAGGTATATAAGCATCATCCACGAGAGGATTGTCATCTTATCTATCAACTTCTCGAGCCATACCATCCAGGCCATTCGATGAGAAGCGAACCAAGCACAGGGATGACCTCATGAATGCTAAGTTTATTCTGATTATATTACCCACCTATCTACCACCTCTGAGCGACAGAATAAATCGAGACAATGTACCCAGATAATTTGAGTACACCTTGGTCACCGCGTACCTCCTTAAGGGGATATGCATAGTGCGAGCAGACCAAGATAAGATCACAACATTGAATTTTAGAGACTTCAACCTCAGAGATCGAAAATTATAGAAAATGTTAGCCCCGCATAATTACTTGACTAAAACTAAAGGGAATAACTCGAAGATCGTCCCTCATCAATGGACTATGAACCTCACATAGTCCACCCTGTTGAACGTCATGAAGATTCCTCACTTCGGAAGACACCAAGAGGTGAATGCATGTGTCAAGTTGCTGCTGTGTTTTTACCATGGTGGATATTTATGGTTGAACCACCATATAATAGTTGATCCCATGTTGATCCATCGGATCACGGGGTTAAGTATGCAAGGAACCGACCTACAAGATTTCTATCTTGGAAAAGCCATGGAACGCGCTCTCGCTCAAAGGATCAAGGACACAATGGCGATGTAGAGAAAGGAATGCGAGGCTACAAGGTAGCTTCTATCTGGAGTGGCATAGTGCACCTCTCCTATCAGATGATTGCAAGGAATTTAGTACACAAGAACTGATCCACCCAAGTGACTGGTTTTGTAGCTGACCTTACAGGGAAGTGCACGGATGGCCTACAAATGAATTGGGTGAAGTACCTGGTAAACCAATTAGAACTCGAGTGCAGAGAAGTGCAAGATCAAGGGTATGAATTCCACTTTGGCTAGCTATTGATACTGATCACTTTCATCGCCTGGGATATGCTGGAAGGTGTGACCTTCCCAGACATCGATCCATTTGAACCATTAGCCTAAAAGTTCAGTACATTGTGGTACTCAATTGACATGAATAAGAAATGGTATTCAAATGCCCTGTTCCATACATACTACAACCAGTTGAAGCTAGCCATACAGTCTGAGCCTCACATGATGCTGAACACTTTACACAGTTTCATGCCTTTGATGAAGTTCAGCGTAGAATGACATTTCATTTATATCACAGCATGAGACAACAAGCACAAGAAGCAACTTAAATCCTATTATAAGATAACGGAGGAGGACTGGGAGGATATCATCAAGGACTGGTCGGTAGACCTCCTCATTCTAGCAGAACCTATGGAAATATCTGATATAGACAGCCCATAAATTGCACAGGATACACCCAGGCCTAGAAAGACAAAGAAGACCGAAGAGTTCCATGATTTAGACAATGCATCTGTGAAGATCACTTCCATATCACTCGAGCAAGGAGGTGATGATGCAGAGTTGAATGACATAGAGGTCAAGTAACAATAGGGTGGTGAGGCTGATCCCATGAAAAAGAGGAAATGTTCACCTCCGAAACCTTCCTCCCAGAAGAAATCGAAGGCCATTATGACAAAGATGCAGACCATCCTCACCTCTGATGACTTCGACTTCCTCGTAGAATCTGTGAATGATGCTTCGTTGGAGATAGCAGAGAAGTAAGAAGCAAAGTAAG
The DNA here is from genome assembly GCA_000966675.3 of Picea glauca. Taxonomy (NCBI): domain Eukaryota; kingdom Viridiplantae; phylum Streptophyta; class Pinopsida; order Pinales; family Pinaceae; genus Picea; species Picea glauca. The sequence goes on along the minus strand of JZKD02S1673067.1, from coordinate 699,882 downwards.
AGGAGCTATATGATCGAATCACGACTGAACTCCGAGGATTATAGCAAGCCCTACAATCCAGTCGTGTAGTCTTCACTGCGGTGGGAGAGACAGAAGTGGGACATGAACCATCTCAACTCCATCGAATAGTTGATACACTCAAATATTACCTTCAACAAGTGTAATATGAAACATTGCAAGCCACCTAAGCTTTGGTACAAGTACAGGGAGTACTTGTAGAACAACACCGAGCTATCGAACAAGAAAAGAGCGCTCTCTAAGCGAAGTTTGATGAAGAAAAGGCACAACTGCAGCAAGACAAGGAACAATTTGAAGTGAAGGAAATGGTCAACAGAGCACTTCGCTCTGTGACTGTCGTAGAAGTAAAGGAATAGGATCAAGTCACGAAGAAAGTAGTGCAACTTGAAGAAGTAATCCGGCAGCTCCAACAGTGCATAGAATATTTAGAGCTATGCACTGTAACAGAGACTCCACAGGAGGTAAGAGACCAGTGAAAAGCCACTTCCCACAACATAGTTGATAGACTGAAGGACCTTACCTTAGAATGCAAGAAATTCGCTAATCGCAGTACCCAAACATATGAGAAACTTACCAAGAACTCATAGTTGTAGGTGCTGGATTTGCAGCTCCAAGAAGCAAAGAAGCACGCATAAACACTACAGGTGCAACTTAAGTCTCTATCAGTTGTGGAGAGAATGAAGAGATCTCAAGAGCAGTGCACCACCCAGTAGCAAATTCATAATATCCACAGCAAAGTTATGGAGATAACTTAGAAACTCCAACCAGTACAAGATAAGTCCTATCAGTTGTTTACATAGGTAGAAGGCCAGGGAGAAGAACTGGATTAGGTTAGCACCGCAACAGAACAATGCCTGGAAGGACCTATGAATGATGCAGTCATTCAAGAATTTGCTGGAAAAGAGCGTGTAACACACGAGTAAGTCAAAGTAGTTCGAGCCAAGATTGAATCATTCGAAGTAGAACTTCCTACATCAGAGTGACTAGGGATGAGTCGCAGGTGAGTGTTGGGGGTATGTTGGCCCTTGACCAAGTTTTGTTGATATCTTGTCATGTTTGACCTATTTTTGGACTTCAACAACCTGTCGAAGGAGGAGTGCAAGACGAAGAAGAGATCGTGGGATCTCGGCCCCTTTTTGGGTTCTTTTTGGGATGTGGGAATATGTAACGTGAATTGGATGTCAGCCCATGGGTTTACCCATGTTTAGGCCTATTTTGTATGTATAAATAGATGTATAGGCGATGTAAGGAAGAGGACAAGAGAACAAAGGCATCTATGTGATGTTAGTATGAAAGTAGGCTAAGTGCCAAATGTTGGATCTATGTGATGAGGAATTGTAAGGCTTTGTGCATACTATATGAGACTTGTAGAGATACGTGCAAGTCATTGTAGCAAGATTGTGGAAGGCTTAGTGATGCAACACAAGGAAGAAGGATCTAGTGAGCTGCACAGATCTTCTCTCTTGTGCGGAGTAAGGTTTTTGAGGCTCTGTGCTTGTAACCGATTGACTGAAGACAATAAAGAAGAAGAGTTGGTGGACGTAGCCCCAGGGTCGGGGTGAACCATGTAAGCATTGTGTTACTTGTGTGATGTTTTGATGCGTTTATATGTTATTTGGTAAGTGATTTGATAGAGATAGATAATTTTTCTTATGCTTGGTGCTAATGATGTGTAAGAATGCTAGATCTGATCTACATAAAGGTGCTTAGTGCTTGATCTGCTAGATAGAACATGCATGTTCATGATAAGGTTCTTAAATACATCATATCTAAGTGAATGATTCGATGCTCTATTCTATATGCACAGTAGTTATTGGTTTAATATTGATGAACTATTGATTCTAAGTTCTATGTTAAGTATTATAATTACAGATCTGTGTCCCAGCTAAGGTTGTAGACACTTGAGTCCTGCAACCACCCCTGCCTCTACCTCAGGTGAGACTTCATCTGCTTCACAGGTGTTTTTGAAAGGCCCAATTGTTAGGGTTTTTTTGGTGCGTTGTTGTAGTGCTCAACCCTGGGTCTTCCCCTATGCCAAGAGATCTATGGAAAATTTTGGTCGACCATCGTAAGCTTGAAGGGTAATGGCAGAGGGTACTAGCTCATGGGAGCCAATTTCCTACCATACTTGTTTAGACATGATGCATGTGGATGCACCTTCATTGATGATACACCGATAAACTGTGGTGTTCCAGATCTTAATTGGTATCTGGAAGGATGCATGGGCAGGAAGACATGGTTCTCTGCTATCTAAATCAAATGTGATCAGCTGCGTGTCAGTTGGGTCGACTGTCCCCAAGGAAGAAAGCAATGATTTTTGTTCTGATGGATAGGTTTGGAGGACCTCCAACACATACATGGCTGCAAGAGACTACACTAAGTCATCGAACAGACTATAATTATGAGTATCCCTAGCACGAGTGTTATGCACATTCTTCCATAAACGCATATGTTGTATGTGGGGAATGGGTTCCGCGTTAGGACATGGAATCATCAATGGTTGTCCTCTATTAGCTAGTAGTGTTTCTGAGGTGGTTGGGATAGCATTGGGAGGCATACCATATTGATGATTGTGGGTTTGCAGAGGAATTTCTTCGTTGGTGAGGAGGACATTGTGATCAATCGGATTCTCGAGTTGAGTGGCACCCAGGTTTGGATATTGCCCCATTTACAGTGGGGCAGGGTTGATCACTTGTTGGGTGTTCACACACATTGGTATGGTATGGGGTTTTGCAAAACATCTAGAGGTAGTGGTTGAAAATATTGTTGTGGGGCCTATTGAGGAACAGGTGGTTCCAAAGGGCCCTGTGAGTTCATGGATTCCCTCATCCATTGGAGATCAGGAATTTGGGGGAAAAGATGAGTATAATGTCCATACACATCATAAAGAGCACAAGGGAAGTTTGTTTCGAGGTTTTTGTTGTTGTTCCTCCCTTAGAGTTTGTCTTTATTGCCCCCTTGGGGGTTCTAGTTACCCTGGTTTTGGTTTCTCCCAATAGGTTGGTTTTATTGGGGGTTATTTTCCCCTGGTCCTAGGTTATTATTTTTTTAGTTTTTTCCTTTCTTTTTGGCATTATTCGACTGATGGGATGGATTTTTCGTATTCGATTTTTCAAAATTTTGAAATTGTTGAATGAGAGAGGGCTAAACAAAGCTAACCCCAACATGTGGTTGTCCTTGTGGAGGATAAATTGGTTGTGGAGGACCAAGAAATGGAAAATATAGATTATTTTGTGATAATGATCTGTAGGGTGCATAGGAAGGCATAACGCTTTAAATAGTTCCCATACTATAAGTTGAGGTAGAGGGGGTACCCGAACTTGGTTGAGAGGCTGGGTGGATCATGGGTGTCAGCAAGGGTCCATTCATG
>JZKD02S1673067.1:685850-696459 GCA_000966675.3 Picea glauca | reverse complement strand
GGGGGGGTAGAAATATGGACCTCCATACATCAAAGAATATTGGGGTGTACCATACATGGGCGGTGGTTGTATGTATGGATTATGGTGTGTTGTGGTACCGATTAATCCATCTGCTGCGTGCGACATCCAAGGTTTGTCTTGGTCGAATGGTACGGGTCTCCGGGTGTAAGGTAGTACTGTGTATAAGTACCCTGACTGAGCATAAATGAGGTTGTATTGTTGAGCCTTGATGATGGATTCCTCTTCAGTTTGGGGGAAGCTGGAGGCCACATCTTTGGAAAGGAGAGAGACGAGTGCTTTGAGAAACCAATAGAGTCATTGTTCTTTGGTGGTTTCTTCTTTGGATAAACTATGTCGTTGATGCCATTCGTGAATGTAGTCAATGATATGCATGGCTGAGGTTTGTTTAAAATCAGAAAGCAGTTCTAGTCCATTGTCATGATGAACTGGTAGTTGAAAGAAGGTCAAAAATAGTTTTTCCAAGGATTCAAAAGTCACATGGGACCTTGACTTTTCATCCACATACCATTTGGCTAATGGACCTGTGAGTGTGCACTGAAATAACCTTAAAAATGCAGAGTCATCCATGATGTTGTTTGAAGAGAACCATAAGTGGAAGGTCATGATATGGTTGGTGAGATATTCTCCCACATTTCCTTCAAACATCGAAATTTCTGAAGGTATTTTGGTAGGCATAGCAGGCCATGCAGGGTCATGCAATATAGGGTCATTTGTGAGTTTACTCAAATAAGGTATGTTGAGGGAGGCCAAATAGGGCATGTGGAGTGGCGGTGGAGGATTAGTTACAACCATGGTATGAGAAGGTTGAGTACATAATCCTTGAGGGGGGTTGGGTGGGGTTGTACTTCCCCCTTGAGAAGAAGTTTTCCCCCCACTTCCTTGTAAAGGAGAGCTAGTGTATGGTTGGCCTTGGGAATTGTAACCAAGTAAAGTTGATGGACCTTCCCAATATATCTCAAAATCACATGCAATCATAAGAGCATCATACATAAATCAATTGAAAATAAACATACATGTGGGTAGGTGGATTTTGTCCCCATGGGAGAACAAAGAAAAAAAATGCTCAAGTCCTAACAAGACGTAACATCCTTCATCTCAAATAGCACTAGACCTTCCAATAGTACTCAATAGTGAAGTCTGAAGCCACTGGAAGAGGAACTAGTGAAGGATGAAATAATCAGTTATAATGAGGGGTAGAGGGTGCATATTCCAAAAGAGCTGGTAATATTTCTCAATAGCCACACAAAATCTGATCAAGGTGCAATTACAGCCCACAATTGCCACCTAGTTAGATGTCCTAAATTTTGGTCACTAGGTACCTCGATCAAAGTACGACATTTAGATTTTCATCCTTAGAAATCGGTCACGGGTTGGATCCCTTCCAAGGGGTGGGTGCCTCAAGGGGAGATGCACTGAACAAATGGACCTCGGCCTTCGAATCTTCATGGGTATCTCCCTGCCTTATGGTGTTAGGAACACTTGACTTGGAGGATTTTAAAAATTCCCTATTTTTCAACTTCTAATGATTGAATATGTGAGAACCAAATAACGGGGGGTTATTTGGATGCCTACCCCTGAGATCCTACCTAGACTAAAAATTTCTTTTAGCACCTCCTATGGAGGAAAACGTAGTGCGTTTTAAAAAAAAAATTAGATGTGTTTGTTTTAGAGATTGTGAGTGTGAACCAATATCATTTGAATTAAGTGGGTGTGGATAATTCCTTCAAGAAATAGTGGGACGTTTCAGAATCCCTTTGGAGGAAACCTACTTCAAACTCCACAATTGGAGATGAAATTATCTGAGTGAGTAGTGACTTTGTGTGTGAGAAATTGAACAAATGTGCCAAATTTTAGTAAGTTAGGTGTAACCTTGCAACATGTTGACTTCCCGTTGTCCTTACAAATCTTGATTACCTATCTTACTAGATGTCCTTGGTACAACCTTACCGAATTTTAAAGTCCCTAAATAATTAGCCTGTGGACATATGGGTCCTTACTAATCCTTTAAACTCCCTAATGTGATTTAATCTAAGAAAGATTCATGAAACTATCCTATATTGTAAGCATGTGGACATGTATGGTCTCATTATGATAATATTTAAACTCCCCTAGTGATGTAAACTAAGAAAGTAGTTTCAGAACTATCCTATCTTTGCAACATGTGGGCATGTATGGGTCCTTACAAATTTAAGATGTTTGAAAAATGAAACTAAGAGGAGGCCTAGGGGGGCTTTGTCCTCTCCTAAATATTTTGTTAATGGAGATGAAATATTCTCTCAATCGCTTTTCTGATTCTCAAGATCTCTCTATGGTGCGAGAGAAGAGCATACTCAATGATTGAAGTTTGATTTCTGGTCCCAATGAAAGTGTCTATATGTGTGATAGTAAATGGTCTTAAATTTTACAATCAAAACAAACCATCCATGTGGAAACTCAAAGAAAAAGAAGAGAAATATGGTTCTTTTTAACCCCCTAAGTGCTTATGTTTTGACTAACCCTTCATGTGGGAAGGGAATCTAAGTGTTGTGCATTTACTAATTGCATAACAACAAGATTTTGAAGGCTTGGGGCCTTCAAAAAATCACAAAAAACTCTTACAATTTCAAGTCTCTGGATAGATGCATGGGTTACAGTTCAGACAGAGGCATAGTGGGCACAAAATGCATAGTGAACAAAAAAATATTTGGGTGCACTATGCATAGAGAACATAATCGATGTGGGCACACAATGCTCATAGGGCGTGTCTATGGGATGGAAAACCCATGCACGTTCTAATACACGTTTGGGGGAAAATGTTTGAGTGGAATTCTCCTCTTCCAACTCCAAATTTAGCTCTTTGCAGGTAGGGCTAGGTTGGTTATGATCCCTGCAAGGAAATAGAACTAAAATGCACGAGGAAATTAGAACCAAAATTAATCAAACAAATGACCAATATTCATGCCACCAATGGAGAAGTATATTAGTGGGAAAAAAACACAGAGAAAGGAGGATTTATGGATCCCCTCTTCCTCTTTGGGAGGCCTATTGGATCACCTATGTGAGATATCTTATTACAAATGGTAAACTAGAAAGAAAATGGTGAAGAAATCCAAGCTTGTTCCCTCAAGAGATGAGGTGAATATCTTAATGAGATGATGCTAGTATGATCCAATAAGAAAAGAGGTTTCTTGTAGGAGAATAGAGGCAACATAACAATACAATGAGATTCTTGAATTCATAGTGCACCCATGGCCTCTTTTTATAGAAAGTATTTGAGGCAATATCCAACTAGCCTTTACTGTGAACAAGGGGCCCTTTAGGGCACCCTTAGGTCCTTGACCAACCCCCCTTTCAGATTCATCTCCGATTTGAGGGTCAAATCAAGTTGGGATCTGGTCCAGAAGTGGGTGAGGGGCCGACAAGAATCATAAATATGGACTCTTTCTTCGGTAGACCTTCCTTCCATGGTTTGGGATATGATCTCTGGGTTGCCTCTCTACCCTGATCCTTAACTTCTCCAATGCAATTTTTACCTCCTGTACTTGCTAAAAAATTGAAGCTCGGTGCTTCTTCGATTCTCCCACACCTCCGACAGTCTATCCTCGACTATTTTCGCTACTAATTCTGCATCATTTGTGGTTAGTGATGTATGAGAAGGTGGTTTGTGGGCCTTTTCCTTTTTTATAGAGCTAATAGTTTTCTCCCCTGCCCTCTATCCTTAGGCCTTGGATGGCTCATATGTTGTTGTCATTTGAGTATCTCTATCAGTTTCCTTCCATATTTATTCTTCTTCAGGAATATCGTGTGTCCCTGTCCCTACTTCTGTAGTGCACAATTCTTTCGCTCTGTTTGTTGGTGCATGCTCCATGTGTGGTGGATCCTACATGGAACCACCCCGTGGTCTTGTTTGTATCCTTAGTTTTTTCTTGGGTGGGTTTATTCCCCCCCACTGGGCCTTGCACGAACTTATTCTTCTTCTTCACCCCGTTTGTGCCTATCTGTTGTGCGAGGATTGTTCTACCCAACGTCTAAGTTTTTTTCCTAGTACTACTTTCGAGATCACAAGAAATTTCCATTCCTCTGGCAACTTCTGGACCTCCATATGTATGTCTTTCATTGTCACGTAGTAATTCAATTGTAGGCACTCTTTGTATGTGTCCCCCTTTTCCTTCACCCAGAGACTATGGCATATTTCCCTAAAGACTATAATTTTTCCAAACTCTTGGACAGTCTCCAGTGAAATTTTCCATGTATTTGCTATTAGTTCCTATATTTATGTCAGGTAGTGCACAAATGTATCCATTTTTTCCTTCTTCCTCTTCAGGTCTGCATTTTTGCATAGTGAAATGTAGTGCGTTGTGCCACACTGTCACGTTGTCTCGCGATATTTTCTATAGGAGGGATCCTTCCATCCTATGAAGGAAATGAGGATGAGTAACCACAAGTAGTGGAACTTGGAGCCCCAATCCTTCGTATCCTTGCAATCCTCCAAAAATGAAATCAATAAGTACAGGTTCCATCTCATTGAACTCCCCTTGGAACACTACATGATAGCTGCTACTACTCCGGCTAACACTTCTTCTTTGTGACACTTGCACATTATCTTGCATCCTAAGAGTCGGGTTGCAAATATTGTCGGAGGATCGTTGATGCCATTTATCCTTGTTCCCCGGTTACCTCTCTTCATTCCATACGTGGCCTTTATTTTGTCAGAGATGTCCTTAGCCTTCGTGTTTTCCTCTAAGTATTGTTATTTCTTCTCACCATCCGTGGGGAGGGTGCTAATTGTTGCAATCAGGTCAACATTGATAGGCATGGGCCTATCCATCTAGAGAATCCCTCCATGTACTCGCGCGAGGAGTTTCTTTACACAACCCTTGATATGTTTACCATGCCTTAAATGCGGTATATCAAGAAAGTTCATTATGCCTTTGTTGTAGATCTCGAGGATCCACTGCGCAGGATCCAACAATGGTGCGCCTAATGGACCCTCTCCCCGACTCTCCATGTAATTTTGTTGCGATAAGTCCAATAAATTAATGGTGTATTCCACATCATGGTCAGAATACTTCATCGTATTCACCCCTATGACCATATCATCATCTATGTGCACCCTTTCTAGAATTTTTGGGATGACGAGTGTGACTTCTTCCTGTGTTCGTGACACTCCTTATGTGCTACTCTCAACATGAGATTTCTTCCTTCCATGTGGGGGTGAGGCTCACACCTCTGGTACACCCTTGTGTGTTGTTCCCTTCTCTTCGTCTGGTTCTTGGCCCTATGGTTCTGAACCCGTGTCTTGTTCCTCCTATTGTGGCCCTTTCCCTCTCGATGTATCAGATTCTATCCTTTCTCTGTTGTCCTCTACTTTCTCAACCTCTTGCTCTGGGTTGTGTTCCTCCTCCACCTATGTGGTGTTTGGTTCATATCTGAGTGTGTGGATTTCATCCACATCCACTACAACAGGCACTTCTTCTATGCCCACTTATGCCTCTTGAGCTCTAGTTCTTGTGTTTCTACCAGCCATGCTAGTCGCTCCAACTCTTGGTGGCACCATGTTGATGAAATATGTACTTCAAACTTCTAAATCTCCACCTGCTATCACAAATGTGCACTCTCTTTCTCTTCAACTTAGATCTGCATTCTTCTCCTTAGTAAACAACACAATGACTTCCTTTCCCCCCCTTTTCAAACTTTATAGTGGGACGATGAAGTTACAACTGTTTCGCACTTACAGTTGTCACATTTTCACTTTTTTTTGTGTTTCTTGCATGTTGTTCCTTTCTACCCGTTAACTGCTCTCCGACTCGTAGTGTTTTCAAACATAGGTTTTTCTGTAGCACACTGTTAATTCTAACAATTCTATTATATCAAAACCTTCCATATCCGACGATTTTTTTATATTTTTGTCCCATTTATACTTTTTATGGATTTTCTTCTCTTTCTCCTTTTTGTTTCTTTTTCTCATTTTTTCTCTCTTAATTTCTACAATCATACACTATGTACATACTTTCTTACTATGTTGTAAGTTTTTAAGTATTAGGAGGTCGACTGTCTTTGTATAGTTTCAGTCAAATCCCATTGATAATTCCTTTCAGCTCTACTACTTTGAGATCCTTTAGATGTATAGATCCCCCATCTGTGACAGTCTTTACTTCGTAGGGCCCTAGCCAATGCATTCTGAATTTCCTAGGATGATGAAAATATTTACTGTCATAAAGAAAGACTAGATCTCCCTCCTTGAAACTCTTCCTCTTGATATGTATGTCATGCCAATATTTATCTCTTTATTTTTGTACTTCTTGGTGAAATCTTGCCAGAATCCTATCTTATTCCATCTCCATCACCTGACTTAGCCTTTCTTTTACTATGCCTCTTTTTGTCACGTTGGTAATTGCTGCGACGTGCAGGCTAGGTGCCATAAATTCTAATGGCACCATTGCTTCAAGTCCATACACTAACCTGAATGGTATTTTTCCTGTCATCTTTTTGCATGTAGTCCTGTATGCCCATAATACTGTTGGTATCTCGAAATCCCAATCATCCCTATTGAAATTGCAAATCTTAGTTAAGGCATTCTCTAGGATATTATTGAAGGCTTCCATTGTTCTATTTGTTGAGGATGGTATGGTTTACTCTTATGATGATAGACTTCAAAATCCTCATTCACATCCTTAATAGTAATATTGATAAAGTGAGTTCCTTGGTCACTCATCAAAATCCTTGGACAACCAAATCTAGTCATCACTTGCTCAAACAAGAAGTGTGTTGTTGTCTCTACATTGCAATATTTTATTGGTGCTTCTTCTGCCCATATTGTTAAGTATTCTATCACAATAATGATATACCTTGCTCCTGACCTCTTTGATGGTGGATTAATTGGTCCCACAAAGCATATTTCCCATTTGTAGAATACTTCCAAGGTTACTTGGGGTCTTAGGAGCATCTCATCACTTCTATTAGGTTTACCAACCCTCTGAGAGACATCACATATATGGAAATATTCCTTAGCATATCTGTGAATTGTTTGCCACCATAGTCCTATGCGCAACACCTTTTGCATGGTAACTTTCCCTACATAATGTCCTCCAGCTATTCCCTCGTGAACTTCTGTCAAAATCCTGGGCCTTTCATGTTCTAGTATGCATCTTCTCAAAATTCTATCTACTCCCATCTTATATAAGTGTCTGACAATCAATTGATATTCTGTGGCTCTAACTACCAGATTTTTCTTATGTGCAGTGATAAATTCTTGTGGTGCAATCACTGTACTCAAGTATTCAATGATGTCAACAAAATATTCATCATCTATTTGTACTGAAAACAACTACGCATCAAGGAATTTATCCTCTAAATTTGTAGGTTCCTCTCCATTGGTGACCTTTGACAGGTGATTAGGTCCTGCATTCAGCTTATAAGGTTTGACTATCACTTCAAAATCAAATTCATGAAATAACAATAGCCATCTATAGGTCCTCTCCCCCAACACTCACTTGTTGACTAGGTATTGGAGGGTTGAATGATCTGTGAACATCTTAAGGTGTTTACCTAGTAAGTAATGTTTGAACTTCTGAAGTGCATAGATGATAGCTAGGCATTCTCTTTCTGTAGTATTATAGTTTTTCTCTCTTTCTGATAGTTTTCTGCTAGAAAATGCTATAGGATGATCCAATTCCCCTTCTCCTGGCTATGCCAAAATGGCTCCAAGTTCTATCACTGATGCATCTACATGCACATGGAATGTATTTTCCCAATATGGGAATACTAGAATCAATGTTGTGACCATTTTTTCCTTTAGGGTGTCCAAACCTTGATGACATTCCTCATTCCTATGAAATTTATTATCTTTCTTTAACAATTTCTACATTCGCACAATGATCTGTGCATATCCTTTTATAAACTTTCTGCAGTAGCTTGTGTGTCCCAATGTTTCTCTCAACTGGCGCACTGATTTTGGTGTTAGTAAATTGACAATCACAGGATGGCTGGATCTAGTAGCAAGCCTTGTTTTCACACTATGTATCCCAACAATATTCCAAAAGGTGTCCCAAAGATGCACTTCTTGATATTCAATGATATCTAACACTGACTGCATCTTTCCAACATCATTCTTAACACTTCCACATGGTATTTTAATAGACTATATATGGTCCAATCATCCAAATACACTTCTAAGAAATGATGTATGAACTCCTTAAAAGAAACTGTTACTACCCTTGAAAATATGGTTGGCACATTCTTCATCCCAAAAGGCACGACTGTGTACTGGTAGGATCCCCATTCTATGGAAAACGTGGTCTTGTACCTATCTTCTGGAGCTATCTTGATCTGGTGGTAACTTGAGAATCCATCTATAAATGAGTATTCTTCGTGACCTCCTACATTCTCTAAGATATCATCTGTGAAAGGGGTAGGAAAATGATTGTGTAAGAAAGCGTCATTCAATTTTCTCAAGTCTACACAAATCCTTATCCCCCCTTGTTTCATTTATTTCACTACCATAGGGCTTATCCATTCAGATTCCTCCATTGGTTCTATGATTCCAGCTTCCAACATTATGTCAATTTCTTCTTTCACTTTCTACTTATATATTGGATTCAGTCTATATGGTCATTTTCTGACAGATATAGCCTCAGGTTTGAGAGATATCTTCATATCTCCTAGCTCTCTTGATATGTCTTTCATCTCTGTAAACGTGGTTGGAAATAGGTCATTTTACTCGCGCAATAACTCTATTATCCTCTCCATTGTTTGGTCATCCCAATGGTCTCCAATGCTAGCCATTTTGGGATTATCAGTTGTCCCAATGTTGACTTTCTTCACCTTTATCGGTGCATCAAAAACTTCTGATTCTAGAGATAGACCTTACACCTCTCTTTCACCTTAAACTTTCATAATATGAATGCTACATGGGTCATATTCATCTGGTTCTTATTCTTCCACATGATATCATGACAATAGTTCCTTAACTGTCTGTCTGTTATGTTGTTGATACTCTGTTATAAGCTCATCCTATGTTTCATCAAAAAATATCACTCCTCTTATCCATTTGAGTGCTAAATCCATGTTGGGTTTCTCATGTTCAAATGATAAATTGACTATAAAATGTTGTTTTAATGTTGTCTATTCTGCAGTGCCTCTGTGTAGTTCCTAGTCTACATACTAGCTTGCTGGAATTCCTTCCAATGTGTGGATGAAGTGTTGAGGCCATTCCTATGGTGGTTTCATATTCCATAGTGTTCTATAGTTCTCCAAGTGTTCTATTGGTGTCCCCTCTTGGTCCTAAAGTCTGCACCTAACCGCTAAAGGGAAAATCTAGGACACCTCAAGTTTGTAATGATTGGTTTTTTACAAGTAGGTTTGTTTGCTAAGATTAAGGATAGGTTTTCAAAGATGGTGTATTAGTAGGACATGCCACACAATATAAAATTAGGTTATCCTTTGCTAATGGTATGGGTATTAAATGAAAATTGAGGGTATGAAAAGACAAGCACGGACAACAACAACAAGCAATGCAATGAATCACTTGTGTGGAAAATAAGATTGAAAATAATATCTCAAGACTTAGACAAATATATAGATGAAAATCATTCAACAGGTTGCAAAATAGTGGATTTGGAGCTGAAGAATAGTTGTATAACAGGTTTCATAACCAGCAAAAGATAAACATTGCACACATCACAAAATATGCATTCAATATAAGAATCAACACATAAAGATTTGAGTAAGAAAACACAACTGTCATCAACATATATTCACTAATTAGAAAACTTTAGAATTAACTAAGAAGGTCCAATTCTTCTGCTACTTCTACTTTCCTTCCAGAACTCCCCCCTTTAAAACATACAAAGAGTGCATATTTAAGGGAGTTGCAGGGGTTCTCTTTCACATGGGATTGAGACCTAACTCTAGATAACTATTTGTAGAACAAGCTATTAATTTAACTAAAACATTGAATGGAGTACAACATGTATACTTCCCACTAGAATTAATCTCAACATAGTGGTTCTTATCACACACAGAAGACCACTTATTAATTTAATCTAAAACTATTCTGGAATTGATTAACTAAAATCTGCTACAGTCTCTGAGACTGAACTGATGCATGTTCTAGATGAACTGTAATTGGCAGAAAAACTAGGAGTGACAGAACCAAGTTCTATATTGAGCCTTGGCATGCCTGCGAGTTGTTTGATGCTTCTGGAGGGTAACTAGATATATGGGTAAATATCCCCTTGATCTGCCTCTTCACTAAATTTCTGGAGCGATCTGTAACTGAGACCAAGACGTAACCCTATGTCTGTGTCTGAGCTCTCGATCGTTAAGTGCACTTCAGTTTGACTCGTCAGCTGCCATCTATGCTTTCGAAAAGATTTACTAGAAAGGTCGTCAACCTAGCGGTCATGGAAGGATACATGGGGTCAAACATTCAATAGGGGATGATATGAATGGATGTGGATTACATGGAGGTGATATGTGATATGGAGAGTAGTCGTTGTTGGATCATGTTGTCATTGATGCCAATGGTTTGATTGATTGATGTCAAGTGATTGATTGATGTCAAAGGATTGATTGACTGATGATTTATGTAATATAATATGTATTGTCC
>JZKD02S1673067.1:657854-684227 GCA_000966675.3 Picea glauca | reverse complement strand
CAGGTGGTGAAAGTTGAGTGATAACGACAATGTGAGTGGAGGTGAGTGGGGGTGATAGGTGATATGACATCATATAATAACGTGATTGTGGAAGTTTTCGAGGGTGGTTTAGGCACACACCGCTCCGACCCCTGTAATCCCCAATGTGATGTCACGTACCTTTTCAACAATACCATGGTTTTGATTGTGAAACTGCTCAAGGATGTTAACGTTCGAGCATTTTCCATCCCCGCAATGAAGTGTGGCCATCGATTTTGTCACAATCTATGGCCCTGCTACTTTAGCACTCCTTCTAAAGTTCTATCTGTCTCCCATGTTAGAAATCCCCTATATGATTTAGCGATGGAGAAAATTTCTTATACCTCGGGAGATTTTGAACGCGGAGAATGAATATCTCTCGAAGTGATGTGGCAGTCTCTCATAACTTCGACACTTTGGAGTTCGGGAGCTTCTAAATGTTGTTCTTGGAAATCCCCCGAAGGACAATCTCCTAAATATGATGTGGCAGCCAAATGTCATATTGTTGACGTGTCAAGGAAATAAGGGTGACACGTGTTACGTGGAAATGGGGGAATGACACAGCCAAATGACCTGGAATGAGTGCCACGTGTCATGACTGATGAGTGCGCCACATTTCTTAACTTATGGTTTCCACATGATTCAACACTTCGGGATTCCAGTGTTTTGGATTGTGAAGCATGAAGTTCTCCTGAAGTAGTACAGGCCAGAAGTGATGTGGCATCATGACGTTAGGGACTTCAATAGTTCTGCACTTCAGCCATTCAAACCCGAACGCCGAACATCGAATTCATGGGGTGAATTTCCTAATGCCTTCTATGAAACCCTACACCATTTTGGACCCCTGAATGGATGAGATCCATTGATATGATTGACCTGTTGGATCTTTACCGTTGAAAATTACCCTGTCCGTTTTGACAATCCAGGCCTAAAAATGACCGCTCTGAATTGATGTGTTTTTTCCATGGATGTTTCCTATGCATACAAAAAGGATCGGTCAACCTATTGTGATATCAATAAATGGAAAACATGATGACAAGCATTTGAAATCCAAACCAGAACATGTGATCATTTTTCAAGAAATAAAACAAAATGGTGCAAAGTAGGCAATGACAAACAGGGTCATGATGTTGAATGAATAAAAAACAAATGGAGGATAATATAAGAAAGAAAACACAAGCGTTAGAATTGATGGATGGATAGGGTAAAGGAGGAAAAAGGGTAGGGGTGTAGACCTAGGTTACAACATTGGCTCCAATTGGGGATATCTCGTCCCTATGAGGTGCTAAGAACTGTATATTAGTTCCTTAGGATCAAATAATTTTCTCTTACCTTACATCATTTACCTCTATTTTTGTCTGCCAAACCTATGTATCTTCTATTGTCCCTCAACCATGCATCTTATTGAACTAAAAAGTGAAACTACACCGTAGTGCCTTTGTTGGGATATGGAGTCTTTTATTCACACACAACTACCTAACCAAAAGAAAAAAAAAGAGGAAAGCATCGACTATGGTACAAGAGGGACCTTCCCTCATCCTTAAACAAAATAGTGTTTCAGGAACCACCCATTTATTGGGCCTCCAAAGATCTCTGCATCATCTAGGTTGTGTAATATAAATGTATTATTGTTCAGAACTTCAACCACCTTAAAAGGGACAAACCAGAGGTTGTTAAATTTACCGTGCTTGGACTTCTCATACCTTATGGCATCCCACCTCAAGACCAGATCACTTTTATGAAAAATATCCTTCTTGGTTTTCTTGTCAAAGGATGATTTGATATTGCTCTGGTATGCTTCTGTCCTCTAATCCAATGCTTCTCTTCTTTGTTGAACTTCTATAATCTGGAATATTTTCCTTTGGATGTCATTGGGCTCCTCAATATCTTCTTGGAAGAACTTTAGGACTGGTATACCAATATGAGTGGGAAAAAAAACATCTATTCCATAAACAAGTTGAAATGGTGAGGTTCCCAAAGATCTCTTGGTGTTGATTTGGTTAGCCCTTAAAGCATACTTGAGTTTAGAGTCCCAATATTTCTTGTTTTCAGTCAACGACTTATTGATAATCATGATCAGAGTTTTATTTGATGATTCTTCGAAGCCATTTCCCTGAGGGTAATAGGGTTTGGAATGTGTCAAGAAAATGTTATTACTGCCACAAAATTCAATCATGGCTTTGGACTTGAATGCTTGGGAATTGTTTTTTACTAGCTTGTTGGAGTAACCAAATCTAGTAAAAATATTAGTTTCCAAGAAATTCATGATCACCTTGTTAGTGGCATTCCTGGTGGGTACAACTGCAATCCACTTGGTGAAGTAGTCGGTGGCAATGAGGATCCACTTATTCTATCCACTATAGGTTGGATTTATCTCTCCTATGAAGTCTAACCCCCATTGGTGAAATGGACCACTGGCAGTGATAGGTTTTAGGGGTAGTGATAGTAACTTCTATTTTCCTAAAAATATTTGACACTCATTGTTGGCCCTAATAGTAGAAAATACATCAAAGAAAAGGGTGGGCCAATAGTACCCTTCCCTTAGGATATTGAGATTTGTGGCCCTCCAATGCTGGTGCCATACAAATACTCTGCTAGGTATTTCTGATGTGACTTGTTTGGCTTCATTTTCATCAAGGCATTTTAACAGGATGCTAGCAGGATCCCTCCAATGCAAGCTCTAGTTTCAAATGCAGAATTTGATAGATTTCAATTTGAGAGACCTAGCCTTTGTATTTTTCACATCTGGTGGACATTATAAATGTTGTATAAAATAGATGATGTTTTTATACCAAGGTGAAGAGGAGTAGTTTTCAAATACCTGTAAGTTGTCTTGTCTAGGGTGTATGATGGGTGTGTCCAATTAGGTGAATATTTGATGCAATTGTAGCATATTACAGTTTGATTCTGACAACAACTTGGAAATTCCTTGTCCCTTGATCAACTTGGTGGGTTTTATGTGCAAGTCATACTCCAGTAGTTTGATAATCCACTTCCATATTTTTCCCTCACTATCTGGATGGACCAAAATTTCTTTGACACTACTGCTAGGAACAAAGGTTGTTATGCTAGACTGTAACACATAAACCCTGAAGGCTTTGAGTGATTTCACCATTGCATAAGATTATTTCTCCAATATATCATATTTCATCTCATCATCTCGGAGGGCTATTCTGAAAAAAGGATATGGGTTGTTCATGCCCTTCTTCATTTTGCTGCAGTAGCACAACAACAATGGTCTCCTCCAAGGCAAAGGATAATATGAAGAAATCTTTGGTATAGTCAGGGCTGGCTAATATAGGGTCTTCAACTAGAGCCTTCTTGATCCTTTGGAATTCTTACATTTCCTCTATTGACCATTTTATCACAACATATTTCTTCAACATGTTAGTGATAAGCTTCAAAATTTCAACAAAATTTGGCACAAAATGTCTGAGGAAGTTTATCTTACCAATAAAAGACTAGATAGCCTTTTTATTTCTGGGGATATCAATCTCTTGAATGGAACAATCCCTCTTTGGATCAATTTTTATGCCTACCTATGATATGATGTGGCCCAATATATTTCCTTCTAGCATGGTGAAGTGGGACTTCCTAGGATTAACTGATATTCCATATCTCCTGCATTTCTTGAAAACTTGCTCCAAATGTTGCAAATATTAGTCATCATACTTGGAGAAAATGCTTATATCATCCAAGTATATAACCATAAATCTGTCCTTTTCCCCCACGAAGGCTATGTCCATGGCCCTCTAAAAAGTGTCCCCTGCATTCATCAGACCAAAGGGCATCTTGTCATACATGAATGTTCCCCATGGGGTGGTGAATGTTATTTTTTCTTTATCCTCTTCACACACTGCTATTTGGGTATAACCAGAGTATTCGTTTAACAAGGAAATTATGTGTGCACCTACCACCCTCTATAAAATGTGATCCATCTTGGGGAGGGGGTAATTTTCCTTCAGATAACACTTGTTGATATTTCTGAAATCCACACACAAGCGTATCTCCGCATTTTTTTTCCTTATAGGTACTAATTTAGCCACCCAATTTGAGTACCTCAATGGTACAATAATATCGGCATCCAACATTCTTTTGAGCTCTTTCTCAATTATGGACATTAACATGGGATTAAATTGTCGAATCTTATGTATGAATGGCTTGGATCCAACCTTTAGGGGGATATTGTGTTGGATGATGTTGGTGTCAAATGTCTTCAAATCTTCATAGGACCATGCAAAAATATCAACAAACTTTTTTACGAGATTGACATACCTACCCTTTTGTTATGCAGCTATTTCATTGGACAACTTGATGATCTTGGGATTCTCAGTGGTCCCAATATTGCAATATGTTATCTCTTCTTCTGGATCCTTCATGGCATCTCCTTTTTAAACATCATTACTATCAAACAACTTTTCCAATGGCACTAGTCCCCTTGGAATGTGATTGGTTTTCAAATCCACAATATCATGACCAAATACTGTCTTCAGCAGATGAGATGTTTGTTGATCTTCTAATTCCTCATTTTCACCTTCTTGACTTTCTCGATCAATTGAGATATTGAAGAATTCATCAATGATGTGTAGAAATATTTGTAGCTCTATATCATCACTAAAGACTTTTCAATGATTTATGTTGTCTGGTATGGCTATTTTATGCCTGATCTCCTCCTGATATTTAATATTTGGGCCAATTGGAGGCCTGAAATTGATGGCAACTAAGGCCAAAGAATCTTCCTTTTGATTATGTTCTCTGGGAATGAAGGAAATGTTAAATTCTAGAAAGAAATTATCAATCAGATCCCATACCTCGTTTATGTATTTCTTGAGCCTTTGTTTCTTATCCTGATAGATGTTCCTTACTTGATTGATGATTAACTTAGAATCACCAAAAGTTGCTAGATAGTCAGTGTCCATGTCTTTGGCAACCCCCAATCCTAGTACCAAAGCTTCATATTCAGCTATATTATTAGTAGTTTCAAACTCCAACTTATAGAGAGTGTGATTACCTCTTCTAAAATGGAAATGAGGAGGATACCTACACCATATCCTTACTTTGATGAAGAGCCATCGAAATAAATCTTCCATAATTTGTTTTGCTGACCTGTCAGTGAGTGATCTCTACATTGGCTAACTAATATTCTAGGTTCATCATCATTTAACTGAAAAACAAATGAGCCAATCTCATCCTCAATAGAATAAATTGGGTGATTTCTTGGATTCTGATGGTCAATGACAATATAATACAACCTCACCTATTTGTATATCCTCCTATGTTCTCCTCTAAACACCGAGATGGTGGCATAAGTGAGGTCCATTTGCAATGATTCTCCAACCTTTTTAGCCCAAGTTCTGGATAAGAGCATACCAAACATTGGGGGAATGTCAGCCACCACAATGTCCATCACTACACTCTTCATGGGTAACTGTGCCAAATAAACCACCATATACTTTATCAGTCCCAGACATTTTACTTTCTTAGAATCAAAGGAATATAGGTCTTGGTAAGGTTTGGTGATCTCTAGACCTAGTTCTTCCATAATAACTTTGGGCATAGCATTGTCTGAGGCTTCTGAGTCCATAAGACAGTTATGTAGGATATGGTCATGAAAATTTAAAGATATGTAGAATGGTGGAGAAGCATCGGATCCATACTCAATGTGTGGACCCACTACAATGGCTAGGTTTTCATCCTACAAACTGATTACATCATAAGACACACCAAGAGAAGTTGGCTGCTAAAATTTCATGATAGATTTTTTGAAAGGTTCATTCCTAATCGATTCTATCAAAGGCACATGGATATTGATATTTCTCAATTCATGTTCTAGGATGAAAGAGGTTGGTGTCCTATAATATTCATTTATTTTAGGGACTGCAGGTCTAGGTGGGGAAGTGGCTGAGATTTAGATGACATACCTTTACTTGGATTTGTCTTGGGAGGGACTTCAGGTTGTTTGTTTTGATCAGAGGAAGTGGATTTTGGATCCCCTAATCTTTTCCTTAAATCATATTTATTTTGGGGTTGGCCTTGAATAACTCCCTCTTCCCCTATCTGATTATCAAACTAGTTTGACAATTGTGCTACCTCATATTCTTTCTTTGTTAAATGACTGGTATGGTAGTTTGTTTCATTGAAAATAAAAAAATATCATGCACAACATCATTGTGTTCATCCATATCTTCAATCTGATTCTTTTGGAAAGGAGGCACTACCCTTTAATCAACAACATTTATCATTTCTCTCTGCATTATTTGAGGAGCATCATTAGGCCTTCTAAATTGGTTTGGATTTCTATTTCCATCCCCTTGAAAATATTTGTTTGGTTGTTTAGATTCCCACTTCATCTTAGCTATTTCAGATGTCAGATCCTTCAAATTTTTGGTCATTTCATCAAGTTTGGGATCAGATGTAGCTGGGTTTGAGGAGGCAGGGGAATCATCTCTCTGTTTCTTCTTATCTTTATCATATCTAATATTTAATCTTTCTAAGGCCAAGAGATTATATTCAACCTCAATGGTTGCTTCCTGCATGGACAACAATGTGGTATATCTTCTTTCTCTCAGTAGGAGGGAGAAATCTACATCAAAAGAATAAGAATAAGTGATATTGGCAGAGGCTTCAATTGGTTTGATCTCATATGGGATTCTACCATACATATTCTTGAATCTCTTGGTGAAATCTGAAATAGATTCACCATTCATTCTCTTTAGGGCTCCAAACTCAGTGATGTAGTAGAGATAATATCTCCTATCTCCCCATTGTTTTATGAAATTTTCATCCAATGCCTCAATATCTACAATGGAGGCTAGAGGAAGACCCCTGAACCATTTTCTAACTTCCCCATCTAGAATCTATACAAACAACCTCATCCACACATATGCATAATCAATTTTAAAGTTTTATGTAAAGATATAGAAGGATACCATATGTTCCTCAGCAGTGACTTCACCTTCCCCATCATATCTTGGTAAATATTTCATGTAGTCTGTGGCTGGGAGTGCATGTAATCCAAGAAGCACCAGGGGTGCATATCTGGTAGCAATTATGACATCTATCTGGTTAACAACCAAGGATTTAATAATAGCAATCTGAATATTTATGGGTGATACAAGGGTGGATGCAGGATTGGATGATGAGGTAGAATCAGGAGTTGGAGATATCTGAGCTTCTTTGGAATTATGATTCTCAGGGCTGGAAAATTCAAACTACTTGTGATTGTGATTAGAAGTAGGCTCTTTCTGTGCAGTTTTACCCTTTAGGGGGGAGGTATATCTCTCAGCTAGGGTGGATTTTACTAGTTTCCTTTCTGTCTCATAGGATACTGTGTTATTCATAGGGTCAGGATGAGCCCTCTTGACTTTTCTATTTTCAAGTTTGGATTTGTTGAATCCTTTTCTGGGTGGCATTATTTCTTTCTTAAATTTTACTCAGTGAAATATGGAAGTCTGTTTGTGTTTGATATTTGTTCACCATCAAAGGTCAGAGCTAATCAATGTTGTTCTCCCAGGGAAAGATATTTCATTACTTCATTCCCCGATAATGGCGCTAGAAGATATTGGTCCTAAAGTCTGCACCTGAGTACTAAAGGGAAAAGATAGGCCACATCAAGTTTGTAATGATTGGATTTTTACAATTAGGTTTTGTTGGTAATCTTAAGGACATGTTTTCAAAGATGGTGTAATGGTAGGACATGCCACACAATGTAAAAGTAGGTTCTCCTTTGCTAATGGTATGGGTATTAAATGACAATTGAGGATATGAAAAGATAAACACAGACAACAACAACAAGCAATGAAATGAATCACTTGTTGTGTGAAAACTAAGACCAAAAATAATATCTCAAGACTTAGACAAACATCTAGATGCAAATCATTCAACATGTTGAAAAGTAGTGGATCTGTAGCTGAACAATAGTTGTATAACAGGTTGCATAACCAACAAAAGATAAAGTAAAACAATAGCTGAAAGAATAAGGAAATGTACATTGCACACATCAAAAAATATGTATTCAAGATAAGAATCAACACATAAATATTTGAGTAAGAAAACACAATTGTCATCAACATATATTCACTAGGTAGAAAACTTTACAATTAACTGAGTAGGTCCAATTCTTTTTGTTGTTTCTACTTTCCTTCCAGAACTTCCCCCTTCAAAACATACAAAGACTGCATATTTAATAGAGTTGCATGGGTTCTCGTCCGGATGGGATTGAGACCTAACTCTAGATGACTATTTGTAGAACAAACTATTAATTTAACTAAAACATTGCTTGGAGTACAACATGTATAATTCCCACTGGACTTAATCAACATAGTGGTTCTTATCACACATAGAAGACCATTTATTAATTTCATCTAAAATGATTCTGGAATTGATTAACTGAAAATGACTATAGTCTTTGAGACTGAACTGATGCATGTGTTGGATGAATTGTAATTGGAAGAAAAACTAGGAGTGACAGAAAAAAGTTATGTATCGAGCCCTGGCATGCCTGCAAGTTGTTTGATGCTTCTGGAGGGTAACTAGTTGTATGGGCAGATATCCCCTTGATCTTCCACTTCACTAAATTTTTGGATCGATCTGTAACTAAGACCAAGACATAACCCTTTGTCTTTGTTTGAGCTCTTGGTCGTTAAGTGAACTTTGTTTCAACTCATTAGCTGTCATCTATGCTTTCAAAAAGATTTACTGGAAAGGTCATTGGACCAATGGTCATGGAAGGATATGTAGAGTCAAGTGTCCAATAGGGGATGATATGAGTGGATGTAGATTACATGGAGGTGATAGGTGATATGGAGAGTAGTTGGGGAACATGTGGTGAAATTTGAGTGGTAGCGGGAGTGTGAGTGGAGGTGAGTGAGGGTGATAGGTGATCTAATGTCATATAAGCACATGATTGTAGAAGTTTTTGAGAGTGGTTTGGGACCACACCTCTCTGACCCCTACAATCCCCCACTATTTTCCAAGTACCTTTCCAACAATACCATGGTTTTGATTGTGGGGCCGCTCAAGGATGTCAACGTTCATGAATTTTTCATCCCCGCAATGAAGTGTGGTTCTCAATTTTGTCACAATCTATGGCCCTACTACTTTACCACCCCTTATAAAGTTCTATCTATCTACCATGTTATAACTCCCCTATCTGATTTAGAAATGGCACAAATTTCTTAGAGCTCGAGTGCTTTTGAGTGCAGAGCATGAATATATCTTGTAGTTACATGGCAGTCTCTCGTCACTTCGACACTTTGGAGTTCGATAGCTTATAAATTTTGTTCTTGGAAATCTCTCGAAGGACGATCTCCTGAATCTAACATGGTGACCAGATGTCATTTTGCTGACGTGTCATGGAAATAAGGGTGACACATGCTACATGGAAATGGGAGAATGACACAACCAAATGACCTGGAATGAGTGCCACGTGTCATGACTGTGCCACGTATCTCAACTGATGGTTTCTCCGTTCTTTAGAGTTTTGGACTTCATGAGTTTTGGATTGTGAAGAACGAAGTTCTCCCAGAGTAGTATGGGCTTGAAGTGACATGGCAGCCTGAAGTCACTTTGAGACTTCGGGAGTTCGACACTCCGATGATTGAAACAATGACAAGGTCGAACATTCAAATGCCAAAGTCGTGTGGTGACTTTCCTAATTGTTTTTGTGAAATGTTGCATGATTCTGGACCCCTGAATGGATGAGAGGCATTGATATGATCGACCTGTTGGATATTTACCATTGAGAATTACCCTGTCCGTTTTGACAATCCAGGCCTAAAAATGAATGCTCTGAATTGTTGTGTTTTTTCCACGGGCATTTCCTCTGTATACAAAAAGGATCGGTCGAGCTATTATGATATCAATCAATGGAAAACATGATGACAAACATTTGAAATCCAAACCAGAACATGTGATCCATTTTCAAGAAACAAAATAAAATGGTGTAAAGTAGGGAATGATAGACAGGGTCATGATGCTGAATGAATAAAAAATAAAATGGAGGATAAGCTAAGAAAGAAACCAAAAGAGTCACAATTGATGGATGGATAGGGTAAAGGAGAAAAAATGGCAAGGGCTCATAACTAGGTTACAACATCCCCTATCCATCATATCTTTGCATCTCATCGCTTCCTTGCTCTACGCCGAATCTAATGTGCAGTAGTCGCTTACATTGGTACCAATCCTTGATTTTTTCTTTGTGTGCACCCCACCATATTGTAGGTGTTTCCTTGAGTGATATGTCTAGGGATAAGAGCCTCTAATTATATAACAGTTCATCTTTGTATCTTCTTAGGAATTATTCTAAGTCATTCACCTCATGAAAAATGGGAGGTTCTCTTATCTCTATACCCACCCATCTTACTGGGCGGTCTATTCTTGGACACCTTCTTGTGGATACTTCATGTAATATTTTCTACCAATTCTCCAAGCCTGTATTCGAGTCAGAATCACATCATGTGATGCTCCTCCAGCTGAGTACTCCATTTGCAGTTGGGTTGACATAATCTTCTTCACGTGTGGTGGTTATGTATAACTGGTTTATTTCCTCCAGATCTAAGTAAGTGAGTCCTACAAAACCTTTCTCCTTCTGATGGAGATACTGACACAATGACTCCATATTCTCCTGATTCAAATTTCATCTTCCTTGTCTTCAAGTTGATTATAGCCTGGTTATCAAATTCCCAATCCAGCCCAAGCAATGTTGGATAAGGTGTTGTGTCATCTACTATTTCTATTACTTCAAAAAATTCCTTAGTGCACACTCCATCCAGATCTACTGTCACACCCTTAAGCCTTCCAATTGGTAGAACTATGTGTCGGTTTGCTAGATTCAATTAGATAGGTGAATAGCCTAGTGTGGGATCTCCCATACACTTCCATGTCTTCTTGGGTAACACATTTACCTCGGAGCCTAAATTCAGTATGATGTCCCCCATGTTGAAATATCCAATGTTGGAATTTAGTCTAAATTCCCTACTTGTCCTCCCTCTTGTATGGAGGTAATTGAATTTTTTATTATCTAACTTCCCCTCTACCTCTGTGTTATATATTTCTAATATATTTTTCAAAAGTTTAATAGATAATGGATCATTCAGTAGCTTAACACAGGATTGCAAAAACATCTTTATGGTACTTACTTGTGTTATAGGTCATGCTTCACTGGCACGATCCATTAATAAGGTCATATCATACCTTAGTATGTTCTGAGCATGTTTCTCAGTTGATGTAGATGCAACATCTTTCTTTAGGAACTCCTACCTTTCTTCCTTGAATATTTATTTTTCTTTCCCCACATCAAACTGTCTTTGTCGTTCTATATGCGTCTTTACCCATTGGTGTTTTGTTGGGTCCTGGCGTACTATGTCAACTCCTGTATTATCTCCTCCACACATAAATATGTTGTTATTTCTTCCATCATCCCTCACCTCCACAGAAATACATTAAACATTCTGATTGTTATGATTCTATTTTTCTTGAATGTTCCCCAAAAGTGTTGGGAATTCCTCTATATCATGGTCTGTTGCGTGCCAGTACATGCATGTCGTGAGTGGAAGTGGACATTCCCTTGCATAGTGTCCTAGATGTTGGAAATTATGGAATACTACTGGACCTCTACCTCTTATAAATCCTCCTCTACTTTGTCCTCCACCTCTGTATCTAGTTCGTTCTCCTCGCGGTGCATTGTACTGAGACACCTAATTATACTGCACAAGGTTATATTATGGATGTGTGTTATTATACTTAGGATGCGCAGTGTTAGATTGCTTCTGTGTAATCTTGTATTGAAGTGGCACTTGGTTGACCTAAGGTGCATCTTTTCCTGTCATCATTTCTTCCTGCACCCTATGGATATCCGACATTCTCTCCCTCATTAGATCTATTTTTCTACAGTCTTTGTCATCATGACCCACTGACTTGCAAAAGTTTCAATATGAACTCTTGGGTACTGTATGATACTTATGAATCATTGGACAATGATATGGATCATTTCCATGTGTTTTACAAATCTCACACCATGTTCCTCTTTTTGGAAAGGGATTTGGTATCCCTGTTGCCATGTAATGCGTGAATGTTGTGCACTCATTCTTGTGGTGTCCTTTTGTCTTGCATGTGGTACACCAAACAAATTCTCTTTTCTCTTTGCCCCTATTCTGGTTTAGTTGAAATGTGAGGTTCTTTAGGTCCTCCTTCAACTCCTCTATTGCTAGATCTGTCTTATGGTACTGGTTCTCCTTGAGTTGTAGGGATTCCTATGGAACCTCTACCTAAGTTTGAAACTCTGGCTACCTCAATGGGTATTTCAGATGTGGTAATAGTGAGTTCACAAAGAGATGTCTATGTTGCATGTCAATCATGACATATTTCAATTTACCCTTCAACTGTTTGAACCTATGATCGATATCCCAAATATACTCTCCTGGTTTTTGTTTAATCTCAATCATCTCATTCATGTATTGATCTTCTGAGCTCATTTTGTGAAATTCATTTATTAGTATCTTCTTGACATATGTAATAATCCTTGTTGTTTCTATTGGACTATTTAAAACTAAGATCATGTACCACTCTAATGCACGGTCTCCAGAGATGATTTTAGGGGCTAAATTTCGCTCATGGGCTAATTTTCCATGGTTTTTCCAAAAAAGATTCGCTAATCTAAAAGCAATTAGCCCAAATTCTATAGGATAAAATTATTTTACCCTAAAAATCGCCAAAATTTTAAACAAGCTATATAAAATCCTTAGAAATTTGAATGTTTTTACAAAAATATAGCCAAACATTTATAGTTGGCATATGAAGGATTAGTAAAATTCGCCTAGGTTTCTACATTTTAAAATAAATTTCCATCCTTAAAATCATCCCTGATGGTCTCATAGTGTGATATCTAACTACGCAATTTTTGTGTCCTCATATGTGATCTACTTTGCTTCCCAAATCTTCTCACAGATAAACAAGTGCTTTTCAGGATCCTCTGATGCCTCTCCCTTGAATTCAGGTAACCTGATGGTGGGACCATGTCTTTCCATATTGAATGGTGATGAAATACAACCTCTACATGGTGTAGATACTTGAATACTACTTCCTGAACTAGCTCCTCTAGTTTCTTCTCCTTGGTTGGGTGCACTTCCTGCTGTCTTTCTTCCATTAAAATTCGGTTGTCTGAATGGTGGTGTTATTTCTGGTGTATTAGTCACACATGGGTTTATGGGTTCCACACTGACACTCACATGGATAGGAGTTCTACCTTCTATTCCTTCCCTTGGGCCTCTCGTATTCCTCTCATACGTTGTGCCAAGATTTCCTCAATATTATCCACTGCTCAAAGATCCTCTACCTCGTCTTTATCACTTGCCAAGCCATCTCTCTCTGCTATGGATCTCTTCTTATTATTCATATTATATTGGTAGAGTACTCCATTGTGCATTTTTCCAGTTGTTTCCATGATCTACTTGATATTATATTCATCAATAATTATTGGGTCCAAGGCCTCCTCCTTTTTTCCTTTATTCATCTCTTGTCAGTGCTTCCCCCCTTCCCCCACACATGCAGGGAAGTTTAGCTATCAGAATCCATATTCAATACACCTTTGTTGTACAGTAAGATCTTTATGGAAGTATACATCGATCGAATATACCTTCCTCAGGGTCCTCTTAGAAAATATTTCTATGATGCGTTGTAAGACTTCACAGTGTTGACTGCAAATTCTATGATAAATCCTACAACAATAGTATATAACCATAAATATACTATGCGCATGAATTTGTTATCAACTTATTGTAACTGCGCAATCTCCATAGGATTCCACTCTAACTATATGATCCTATTTGTTGCATGGTTGTCTTTCAACCTCAATATCCACTCCTGCAACACATGTGAGAAATCACAGAAAAATACTTCATGCAAGTCGCTAAATACATACTTGTCCATATATTTGTGTAGTGTTATGTTATGGTTTCTGTTATCTTTCTGTCCAAAATCCATATCCTTTATTTTCAACCAACTTTGAATATCCACCTTCATTGGATTCCATGGTTTGAACATTCCTTTTTATAGCTTCATTCTCTTCGCGATTCTTTCATGGATCCCACTCACTCAATCCCATGCAGTTTTAGCCGATAACATAACCATTTGTTGGTTTCTCTCTCTCTTCCTACCTCTTGGGTTGTCCCAAGTTCAGATCTAAATTTTTTTCCAACAAAGCCCTCTAAAACTATCGTCCCTTCTGGTAAACCAAAAGGAAACAAAACACACATAGTGTATTGCAAAGTCTCACTAGCGATAGTTCTATGGGTGACTGCAATGCTCAAGTTCTTGAATTATGGGAATGAGTAGGGATCTGGGATTGTACTTTGTGATCTTCATTTATTTCATCTATTGTCCATCTATATCAAACATGCTGTCATTCTTTATTCATGCATGTAAATCGACAGATCTAACTATATCATCAATACATTCATCTAAGATTTAATCATTAACCACAAATACATAAACCAGAAGAAATTCACATAACACATGATCTACCGTTGGGCTACGTCTACAAAGATTTGGTAGCTTAGGCTCTTTTATTATGTTTCTATAATATATGGTTCCTTGTGCACTACAGTCTCTGATATTACAATCTCAACACGCTCCACTATCCCTGTGAAGCTAGCTAGATCGCACAAGGATCCTTAGCCTATGATCTAACCCTCGGGATTAATTTCCTTGACTCTCCTACAACTCAAAAACTTACAAAAAGGTAATATATATTACAATATTCTTACTATCTACGCAAAAAAAATCTTCTCTAATATGCTAGAACCTCTCGACCTAGACCTCCTAGATACTTATTTATACTTATTCTTGGCTTATCATCCATTACAATATCTTACCAAAACCCTAAGCCTAATGTGGTTAGGTTTTCCTGCATGCACCCCTCACATGCTTCTTTTTCTCTTTTTCTGGCATCACTTTTCCTTTATTTCTAACGCAGTCCCCTGTTTTTCAGTGATACTCTAGTTCCTTCAGAACTTCTTCACCTTATCCGAAAATTGGCCTGCGCCAACAAACTATAACCTGCTAAAATACTATGGTGAGAATGAATATGTGTGGACGTTGGAATTTTTGAACCCTTTTGTTATAAAAGGTAATGTATATATTTTTGTTACTAAATAAAATGGAAACTGTTGCATAATTGTTGAAGGGGTTTTCCAAGGTAGATCATGATGCATGAGAGAGATGGTGATGGGAACCAGTGATGGTTGATATGACCCCTACCAGAAAAATACTATGATGGAATTAAATTTCTCAGACCCATAACAATCCTTTTACCTAGAGAATTTAATTACCAATCAAGCTGGTAGTTGGGAAGTCTTCCTCAAGAGTCAATGAAGAAATGGGTAGAGTACCCATCTAGAAACTCCCTGACCTGACCCATGAAATAGGGATTTGGAACCATGAAATATTGCTAAGGAAGGAAAGAAAAGGTACAAAATTCATGGGAAGGGGGAGGATGGAAGAGGAATGGGTCTGGTGACCATTTCTGAGTAGGGAGAGCACATGCAACTCTCTAGTTTTGAAGAGAACTGAAAAATGGATTTTTTTGGGGTATGGGAATTATTGGGAAGTGTTTTCCAACCAAGCTGATAAATAGGGCTTCAGAGAGGATGAGTGACTAAGGTAACCTCCTTCTCCCTATCACTCTTAACACGTGAACCTCAAAATTGATAATTTTCTCACCTAGTAGATTTTCCTAGTTTGTCACTCTCATCTCCTTCATGGGTGGTGTTACCACTCATGATGCATGGAAAATTGTTGCATTATTTGAAGACCTTTTTTCAGCAGCTTGTTCATGGAGGATGCATATATTAGAAGACATAGCTACAGTTTTGATGAAAACTTACCCATTGAGGATTACCTTTTGAGCCATCATTGCATGTTTTGAGGCATGGTGGTGCATGTGGCAGATTTCTTCCTTTTTGGAGACATTATTGGTACATATTAATGCATATTTTTTTTATTGAGGGTGAATCGTACACATTCCGAGGCACAATCATAAATTTGAAGGCACGCTAGATCCCATGGAGTGGTATTGAATGCTTGAAGAAAAACCTTCATGTGATGGTTGCACTCGTCGCTCTAGTGCCCTCATACTTGTCAAACATTTTCCTTGGTGATGCAGGAGCACCTCAAGCGAGCCAGCACAGAGACAACAGACTGCTGGACAAGCACCCAGTGCAAATTTTGAAATTCTCTTGAAGTTAATGCGCCAACCTTAAATGAGATAATTAAGAAGGAGAACACTTGTATAATGTAATCGGACCTTGAGCAATCCGCTCTCATCCTTAGTAGGTAGAAGGAATTTATGATAGTTAACGCAAGTAGATAGAATTTAATTCTAGATTAGACAGTTTTAGAATGAGAGAGGGAAAATGGGATATAGACACCCTCATTGTGTATTGTAACATTAGCGTGTGGAGAGCATATGCATAAAGATTATTCCAATTGAGAGAATAGAGAAGAAGCCGAGAGCTGTAGTGGGAATTCCATGTACAAAAGTTCTGAATTAATACAAGAAGGTTTTGATTCAGACTCATGGTGTTCAAATATTCTTTGTGTATGTATGGTAAATGTTATGCTCATGAATGTTTTACTCTTTCTGTGTACATTTTCTTTTATGCTATGTATGAATGATTTCTTGTTGAATGTTTGAAATCTGAGAGGAAAGGGTAATGGAATGAGTTTCAATTGTTTCTCTATTTGAGTAAGAGTTCTTGCAAGGAGCGCAGTGGAATTGTCCGCAAGGAGTGCGTTGATAGAAGGTTCATAGGTTGGTCTCTGAGAGCTCAGATAGGGTAGTTTTTGTTCTCATTCACACAGAAGTACAGTTGGGCACAGGAGCTGTGCAAGGAGTGCGCAAGCCGAGTAAAGTCTTAGAGCCGCAGACCTGAGTGAGTATTGAGAGACTGCTACTGCAGGTTGTGCGCAGAGTCGAAGAAAAGTTCAACACTTGAATGTGTTTGAAAATATGCTGCAAAGAGTGCGAGCAGGAGGTTTTCTTAAAGACTTGAAGCCGTGGGAAATCTCAGAAAGATTTGAACCTTCGAAGGAGTCGAAGGAAGGCGTAGCGACGTCGAACGTAGGAGGATGGGTTCCGTGGAGAGAGACACTTTGCTTAGTTCACGCAGAAGTTCTCAGAGGAAAGGGAACAGACGGTCGAAATTCTCTGTGGAGAATTCGCGAAGTCCCATGAGTCATCAGATCTCACGAAGGAGAAGGGGAGTTACCATGAGTATTCCTAAAGGTTCTATGCTCAGGAGGAGTAGAACCGTAGATACAAGCCACAAGAGCCATTGGATTTACCTGTGAACTTCTATTTCGGGTTTTTGCAGGTGCAAGTCCTGTAATATTTGCAACAGGAATCGCGAAATCATGAATCACAAAATCCCAAAGGGACAAAAGGATTGTGTGGGCCCCAGAAGACAGCAGGGTGGATAGGTGGTGCACTTTCGACAAGGAAGTCAATTCAGTGGAACATTTCGGGTTTTCGTGGAGTGAAGTTCTGAATTCCTTGCATTAGGATTCGCAATATCGTGAAGGTCGAAGTCCCGATAGAGTGAAAGTCCGTTGAAAATTCAAAGCTTACAAGCACATCGGTGTTTCGGTAAATCAGGTTTTGGGAATTGAGGGAACGAATTGCTCAACATCGCGACCGCCAAAATCACGATAAGGAGAAATCTGAAACAGGGAGAGAAAGGGTCAGAGTTGACTGGTTTTTGGGTTTCGACGATAGAAAGACAAGATACTTGACCACTGGAATCACAAAAGTGTGAAGTCCAGTCTCCCGAAGTACAAAGGGGGAATTTCTTGAAGTTGACTATGGGTGCAGATTTCCCGAAAGGGAAATAGAGGAGCCATTTCCAAGAGCTCTTTGGGCCAGTGGTAAAGGAAAGATCCTGTGCGCGTGGACCTTCCGACCTATGAGTTTAGGAGGGGTTGTAGGGCATCAGGTTTGGTATCAGAGCCCATAAAGGATTCTTTGCTTTCTGTAGCAGGGAAAAGGAGAATTCACCATGCCACCAAGGAGAACGGATAGGAAAACACCCGATCCACCAGAGGATAGGGAAATGCCGAGAAGAACGTGTAGGCAGATGACTGATCTAGCCATGGAGAGAGAGATGTGTGACTTACGCACTAGACTTGAAGACATGGAGATATCACAGAGGCGTATAGTCAGTGTTGGGGATCTTAGTGATTCTGAAAGTGAAATTGAGGCTAAACATGAAGAAGAGGAAGTTGCAGCCGAAGATGCAGCAAACAAACGTTTGATTAGAGCTATTGCAAGAATGGGTGCAAGAGAGAAAATGGACATTCCAGTTTATGAGGTAAATCTAGATGCATAGGAGCTTCTAGACTGGATTAGAGCTCTAGACACATACTTTGACTATGAAGATGTCGAAGAGGACAAGAAGGTCAAACATGTTGTCACAAGATTAAAAGGACATGCAGCATTGTGGTGGGATGAACTACAAGATGACAGACGCTGCAAGGGAAAGCAAAAGATTAAAAGTTGGGACAGGATGATCGCAAAGATGAAGGTGAAATTCATCCCCAGAGATTATCAAATTACTTTGTTCAGAAGGATGTAGAACTTGAGACAAAAGCTGATGACAGTGAAAGAATACACTGAAGAATTCTACAAGTTGAACATCAGGGTAGGTCATCGAGAAAGTGATGATGAAAAGGTTGCCAAATACATGAATGGCCTAAGATACGACATCCAGGATGAGATGAGCATGGTAACCATCTGAATGGTGGAAGATGCTTATCAGATGGCCTAAAGGCTAAAGAGAAGATGAGTCAAAATTAAGGTCAAAGAGGCCAAGGCAGAAGTCAGCCCAGAGGCAAATCAGTTGCCTAGGATAAAAACCAGAAGCCCAAGGAGGACTGGAAAAAACCTCAGACTCAAACTAAGAGAGGTGGAACCTCACAACGAGGGCAGCATACCGAACAGAGAGGGGATTATTCTAATAATAATGTTTTTCCTCGTACTAGAGGTAGAGGAAGAGGAAGAGGTGGAGTAATAACATACTTCACATGCAGAAAGACTGGACACAAGTCTTATGAGTGTCCCAACAAAAAGAAACAAGGAGGAGTGACTCACATCGCCGAAGCACAGAGGCGGGATGTTGAGGCAGAATATGTTGAAGGCGGAAGATCGTTGATGATGCGAAAATCTCTTTTGACACCAGAGAAGGAGGTGGAGAGTTTAGTCCAAAGAAACAGACTTTTTTGGACTACTTGCAGGACCAAGGATAAGGTATGCAAAGTCATTGTCGACAGTGGTAGCATGGATAATCTCGTTTCTACAGAGATGGTAGAAAAGCTGGATCTAGAGACGATTGATCATCCAAGCCCGTACAGAGTTTTGTGGCTACAAAAAGGACATTAGGTAATGGTCACTAAACAGTGTTTAGTTGAATTTAAGATAGGAGGATATAATGATAAGATATTATGTGATGTTATTCCTATGGATGTTTGTCATCTATTGCTGGGTAGACCATGGAAATCTAACAAAAATGTGATTCATGATGGGAGAATGAACACATACACGCTAGAGAAGAACAAGAGGACTCACATGTTACTTCCAATCAACGATAAGGAGGTGAAACCTAAAGTAAGCAACACTGTAATTCTCATGAGTGGGATGGAACTTCTTACAGAATTTAATAAGAAAGAGTAACTGCAATTCATTGTGGTCAGAAAACCGAAGATTTTTTTAACCAGCACAAGAGTAGATGATTTACCAGAAGAGACTCAGGAGCTGCTAGAAGAGTTTGCTGACATAGTAGTGGATGAACTACCTCATTCATTGCCACTGATCAGAAGTGCGAGTCATCATATTGATCTCATACCAGGAGCCAGTTTGCCAAACAAATCCGCGTACAGATTGACGCCGCAGGAGAATGAGGAGGTCAAAAGACAAGTCCAGGACTTGTTAGACAAAGGTTTGGTTAGAGAAAGCTTGAGTCTGTGTGATGTTCCAACAGTACTCAGTCTGAAGAAAGATGGAGGCTGGAGGATGTGTACTGACTCGAGGGCGATCAACAAGATAACCATAAGGTACAGATTTCCATTTCCAAGGATGGATGATCTGATGGATTGCTTGAGTGGAGAAAAATTATTTTCAAAGATTAATTTGAAAAGCGGTTATCATCAAATCCACATGAGAGAAGGTGATGAATGGAAGACAACCTTCAAAACCAATGAAGGGTTGTATGAATGGCTTGTTATGCCGTTTGGATTGACAAATGTGCCAAGTACCTTCATGAGATTGATGAACGAAGTCCTAAGGGAGTTCATCGGAAAATTTGTTATTGTGTATTTGGATGACATACTGATTTCTAGTAAAATAGTGGCAGAGCATCTGAAACATTTGGCTATAGTGATGCAAAAATTACAGCAGGAGAAGTTGTTGATAAATATGAAGAAATCCTCATTCATGAAGACGGAGCTCATTTATCTGGGGTTTGTTATTTCTGCAGATAAATTGAGGATGGATCCAGATAAGGTAGAGGTAATAAAAAATTGGCCATCACCGAAGAATATCTTTGAGGTGAGAAGTTTTCACAGATTGGCCAGTTTCTACCGAAAGTTCATCAGAAATTTCAGTGGGATTAGTGGACCAATGATGGACATAGTGAAGAAGAGACATAAATCTTTTCACTAGACAAAAGAAGCTAAAAAGAGTTTTAATCTGTTGAAGAGGAAGATCACAGAACAACCAGTTTTTGTGTTGCCGGATTTCCAGAAGACATTTCAAGTGAAATGTGATGCAAGTGGGTTTGCAATAGGGGCAGTCTTAAGTCAGGAAGACAGTCCGATATCATACTTCAGCGAGAAGATGAATGAAGAAAAAGTGAAGTACTCCACTTATGATAAGGAATTTTATGCTATCATACAGGCATTGAAAAAATGGAGACATTACTTGATCACGAAGGAGTTTGTCTTATACAGTGACAATCATGCACTGCAGTTTGTGACTCAACAGGAGAAGTTGAATCAAAGACATGTAAAATGGGTTGAATATATGCAAAATTTCACTTTTGTGATTAAACATATTTCTGGTACTACTAACAAAGTCGTTGATGCTTTGATCAGGAAATATTTTCTATTGCAGGAGTTCAGAGTCAAAACGTTGGGTTTTGATGATCTCAGGGACATGTACAAAAATGATCCAGATTTTAAGGAGGCATATGAAGTAGCTGAGAATCCAATTCTCAGGGATAGAAGCCAATGGACAGAATACATGATCTAGGAAGGATTACTGTTTAAAGATAATCAGTTGTGTATTCCAAAATGCTCCATGAGGGAGAATTTGCTGAAGGAAAAACATAGTGGAGGATTGGCCGGGCACTTTGGTCACGACAAGACATTCACAAAGCTAAATAAGTCATATTTTTGGCCGAGAATGCGAGCAAACGTCAAGAAATTCGTGGACAGATGTAGAATTTGCCAGCATTCGAAAGGAAGGAGATAGAATGCCAGATTTTATCAACCATTGCCCATACCTGAGAAGCCGTGGGATGCAATCAGCATGGATTTCATATTGGGGTTGCCAAGAACACAAAGCGGTTTTGACTCAATATTTGTGGTGGTGGATAGATTTTCCAAGATGGCACACTTCATTCCATGTCAGAAAACCAGTGACGCAACTCACATTGTGAATCTGTTTTTCAAGGAAGTCATTCGACTTCACGACTTACCAAGGAGCATAGTTTCGGATTGTGACACTAAGTTCATAGGACACTTTTGGAGGACGTTATGGAAGAATTTGGGGACTAACTTATCGTTTAGTTCATCTTATCATCCTCAGATGGATGGACAGACAGAAGTCGTAAACATAAATCTGGGAGACTTGCTGAGAATCTTGGTGGCAGAACACCACAGCTAGTGGGGCAACATATTACCATAGGTGGAGTTTGCTTATAATGACTCAGTTAATAGGAGCACAGGGCAGAGTCCATTTCGGATTGTCTATGGCATGCAATCGAGAGGAATTTCTAAATTGAGAGATTCATAACAGAATGCAACTAGGAGCGCTAGTGCAGAATATTTCGCAAAGGCGATGAAAGAATTTCAGAGCCAGATGAAGGAGCGATTGCAGAGTTCGAGCCAGGAATATAAGCGCAGAGCCGATCAACACAAAAGACAACTTTAGTTCAAGGTTGATGACTTGATTCTGACACATTTGAGAAAGGAAAGGTTCCTGAGAGGAACATACAATAAACTAAAGTTGAAGAAAATCAGACCATGTAAGGTCTTAAAGAAATTTGGGGCAAATGCTTACGAGATTGAATTACCCGATGGGATCGGAATTTCTCCGATATTCAATATCTCATATTTGTACCCATATAAAGCTAAGGAATCAAGGATATAAAATGAATAGTCGGTGATCCAGTGGACAAAACAGATGCCAGTTGCAGAAAAGCCACAGATGGAGCGCATAATGGGCAAAAGAGTGAGCAAAAAGACCAGGCGAAAGAAATACTTTGAATATTTGGTCAAGTGGAAAGGCCATCCAGTTGAATATGCCAGCTGGGAGAATGAAGCAGAAATCCAGAGGCATGGACAGACAGTGCCTGAGCTGATGGACAAGAGCCCATGAAAATTTTCAAGCGAGCCAGTGCAGAGACAATGGACAGCTGGACAAGCGCCCAGCGCAAATATTGAAATTCTCCTGAAGTTAATGCGCCAACCTTAAATGAGATAATTAAGAAGGAGCGCACTTGTATAATGTAATCAAACCTTGAGCGAAACGCTCTCATCCTTAGTAGGTAGAAGGCATTTATGATAGTTAACGCAAGTAGATAGAATTTAATTATAGATTAGACATTTTTAGAATGAGAGAGGGAAAACGGGATATAGACACCCTCATTGTGTATTGTAACATTAGCGTGTGGAGAGCATATGAATAAAGATTATGCCAATTGAGAGAATAGAGAAGAAGCCGAGAGTTGTAGTGGGAATTCCATGTACAGAAGTTCTGAATTAATACAAGAAGGTTTTGATTCAGACTCATGGTGTTCAAATATTCTCTGTGTATGTATGGTAAATGTTATGCTCATGAGTGTTTTACTCTTTCTGTGTACATTTTCTTTTATGCTATGTATGAATAATTTCTTGTTGAATGTTTGAAATCTGAGAGGAAAGGGTAATGGAATGAGTTTCAATTATTTCTCTATCTGAGTAAGAGTTCTTGCAAGGAGTGTAGTGGAATTGTCCGCAAGGAGTGCGTTGACAAAAGGTTCAGAGGTTGGTCTCTAAGAGCTCATATAGGGTAGATTTTGTTTTGATTCACATAGAAGTGCAGTTAGGCACAGGAGTCGTGCAAGGAGTGCGCAGGCCGAGTAAAGTCTTAGAGTCACAGAACTGAGCGACTATTGAGAGACTGCTACTACAGGTTGTGCCAAGAGTCGAAGAAAGGTTCACCACTTGAATGTGTTTGAAAATCTGCTGCAAAGAGTGTGAGTAGGAGGTTTTCTGAAAGACTTGAAGCCATGGGAAAGCTCAGAAGTATTTGAACCTTTGAAGGAGTCGGATTAAGGGATAGCGACGTCGACTACAGGAGGACAGGTTCTGTGGAGAGATAAATTTTGCTTAGTTCACGCAGAAGTTCTCAGAGGAAAGGGAACGGACAGTCCGAATTCTCCATGGAGAATTCGTGAAGTCCTATGAGCTGTCAGATCTCACGAAGGAGCATGATCTGAAAATAGAAGGCTGACTTGTTATGCTATGCAAGCACCCTCTACTTCATTAAAAATAAACTTTATAGGACCTTGGTCCATGTGTTAAATTATGCAAGGTAAAATTATGTGTTAAGTTCATGCTTCTTCCTTTAAATGTTCATGTGTGAGAAAATGTTCTTTTAAATGGTTAAATATGTGCTTTAAATAAATACATAGCAACATAACTTGCAGCAAATAAACCATCAAACTCACAACAATAACAACATGATAAAGGATTTCACCCCTCTCCAGGCTACATCTCCTTGAGCCTCCATCAATGGACTTGGCTCTCTGGGATTAGTTTGTCAAAAATTATTTTACAAGTTGCTTCTCAACTCCAATGGAAATTTTGACTGTACCATTGGGATCAGAATACATAAAAACCCCAAAAATGACTTATAAAACTCTGAAAACGGATCATGGCTCATCCGGGCATGACCTCTTCTACATGTGACCTTAAGCTTCCATGAGCTTATCTCTGGAAAAAACATCTGTAAAAGTCCTCAAAAGCCTTTGAAACCTGTCCCAATGTGTTCAGAGCATAACAATTAGCCAAAAATGACTATTCAGTCACAGAAAACAAACTTGGACTCACCAAAACATGACCTCAATCAATGAGGGATTCAAGCTCCCTGGAGCTTCTTGAAACTTCAATGGTTAAAAAACTATAAAAGAAGTCTTCAAATGGCTATGAAAATAGTGCCAATGGATTCAAAACGTCCAAAAACCCCTAGCTGGGCTTTTACGACACCTCATTCGGCCAAAAAATGAATAAGATAGGCCTCCTGCCATTCTCTTCCTTCAAGCTCGCTGTCTCTGGTTCGCCAAAACGCACCTGTGGGCTCTCAACCAAGAACACGCTCCAAAATGCGTGCTTAAACCCAGAACCAGGTGCAACCGCATAATGGTGCAAACTGTAGGACGGTTATGGGCACACCAGCCCCTAACCGCCAAGACCACGGGCACATGGGTCCATATGACCTCGCGTTATTGCAAAGAGGGCTCTATTTCCAAACGAATAGAACAATGAAAAGTGGCAGGAAAACTATTTAAACCAAATCCAAATTCCCATGCACGCGAATAGACATGGTCATATGTATAAAGTGTGATCAAGGGCTGTCCATTTAAATAACCCAAACCCCGTGCACAAGTGTAGCAATTGGTCATATGTTAAAAACATATAAAACCACGAGCTTCGTTTGAAATATGTATTCGGGTGCGTTCTCTGTATCCATATGCCAAACATGTGCTCTATGTGGTGGTCACATATAAACCAATATACAAGACCACTGGCTGGGGGATAAGCCCTAGCCCGACCCCCCGCCAACTTAACATTAACACAAATTTAAATAAATTTTAAACCATTCTATAGTAAGAACTACTATAGTGGCATGTTGGCAGCGCGGACTTTGCAAAGGCTTTACATGGTGGGAGGAGGTCTGGGGTTCAAATCCCACAGAATCCATAAAATTTTGAACAATCAACCAATTATAATGGTACCACGTGGCAGCCCATGACTGGGCCACGTGGCACCAAAACACTTGCCAAAATGATGCCATGTGTCGAAACATGATTTGTCCAACTCTCAGCCAATCCGAAACTACCACTTCAGCATATGCCAATTAAGTTATGCCACATCACCTCTACCACATTAGCATATGACCTCTGCCACATCAGCCTGTATGGACTACACAGTCAGCGTCCCTTTTTTTACCTGTTTGACGATGCACACAGATCATGATATCTCTTGGTCTTAATGTTCGTTTGAACCCAAATGAGTTGCGTTGGGTTCATGACAATGAGGGCTACCCTCCTGTTCATTTTGAGGCAATTCTGGGAACTTTGATTTTTGAGCTTAATTTTGACCCCTTGTCCAGATTTTGATCACACCTTCCCATTGAAAGGCTTATGGACCCACAAAATATTATGATTATCTGTCTGAGATTCAATACTCTTCTACTTTCAAGTTCTATCAACTCATTCTACTTGAAAAGTCTTTTGACAATCACCTAGATACTTTGACATGCCTTGCACTGCAACTGACTATGTCTGTCAACCACTGTTCTCTAGTTGCTGCTGACCCACTGTTCTCTTTGTTCTTGTAAGACTACCAACCTTCCTGTTGGTCCCCAGTTTTGACCATGTTCTTTGCCTATACTATATACCACAGACCTCCAACTATATGCCAGTACCACCCTTTTTGACCTCATTTTGATATAATCCACATCCCTTTACCATTCAAAGGGGTCACCTAAGGTATCTTTGAATTTCAAGCTATTATTATGCATTTTAATACTTTAAATTGATAATTGGACTAATATCACTCGGGTTAGGTACCATTGCTATTCTTGGAACAGGATGTCGGTACCAGGTACCAACTCGCACCGTGGAAGTACCAGTGGAGTCGTTCGAGATCGATGCACCATGGTGTGCGTTATGGTTCAAATGAGAAAGAGAAGATTCGCAAGCCAGCTAGAGTCGTTGCCACAGAAGTGCTCAAAGGCCTAATGATGAAATTGGATCGATTACTCTTCAGCGTTCACACTTCGTGACACTACGTGTCACGAAGTTGTGAAATACGTTTTCAGTT
>JZKD02S1673067.1:640163-657844 GCA_000966675.3 Picea glauca | reverse complement strand
ATACTCTCAACATAAATGCACACATAAGGCTGAAAAGTGCATTTACAACAGAAAATGCAAGCCTTACTTGCTCAAGAAATCCAACCATTTCTTACCAAGCCAACTCAACGGTGACGTTTTCTGCTGAAAATCGTCCTCTTGTGAATCATCTTGACTCATGCCAATGATGGAATCTCCTCTTCCATTCTTGCCAATCTCTTTATCCATCTACTTATTATTCTTTGGATGAGTGGTTGGATGCAATGTCCAACATTGGTCAATGAGATGACCCCTCTTCTGGCAATGAGTGCAAATCTTTTGCATCCTCTTTTCACGTTGTCTTTGCTTATAAAATTTCCTGAAAGTGGTCAATCTTTTCCAACATTTTGAAATCTGATGGTTATATAAACCACAATATGTACATGGATTATTTCTTCCATTTTTACATACAAATTTATCATGCTTAACATAATCAAAAGCAACTTAATGACAAGCAGAATTATACCTTGAACATTCACCTTTATCGCCTCTTTGAGGAGGTGAATCTGAAGAGTTACAAGCTCTCCTTTGAAGACCAACAAATCTGTTCTTGTCCTCATCGCTATCACAACTCTTTCGTTTCACACATTTGCATTCATCTTGAACACAAGCTTTGCATGTTGGAGGGATTGAACTTTCAACAAAATTTCTTGAACTTTCACCTTTGTAGCCTTCTTGAGGAGGTGAACTCGAAACAAAATTTGTTCTTGGAACTTTTTCCCTTGTCTCCTCAACTTTGGAATTTGCTCCATCTCTTCATTCATATCCAAGACCACAATACTTTGGTCTCTCTTCAACAACAATAGGCTCAACAATGCCTTGTGCATGTTTTCCTAACCCTTTACCTTCATAGCCCATTTTTAACAATAACTTGGACCCTATTCCTCTTGTGTGATTTTCGAAAACACCAAAACATTCATCTTGAGAGGAATTTGAAGATAAACTAACATTACATACCTCATGTTCATGCATGTATTTGGTAAGGGTTTCCTTTGCCTCATGGATTTGATTCTCCATCTCATGCAACTTTTCAAGAAGCTGGTCTTTCTCCTCCTTCACAACCATCAACTATTCTTCAAGGGCAATGCTCTCCTTTCCATCTTCACACATCTCTTTCATCATATCTCTCATGGTTATAATTTCCTTCAACATCTCTTTGTCAAAGAACTTAGATAATGAATATGTATGAGAACTACCAATGTTTGAAGCTTCCGCCATCCTTGTAAGATATCAAACCTCAACACAAAACTTGCACAAAAACCAACAGCTAAATCTCAAGCTATCAATGGAAAACACATGATCAAACAAACTATGCTCTGATACCACCTGATTTGAAAATAGAAGGCTGACTTGTTATGCTATGCAAGCACCCTCTACTTCATTAAAAAGAAACTTTACAGGACCTTGCTCCATGTGTTAAATTATGCAAGATAAAATTATGTGTTAAGTTCATTCTTCTTCCTTTAAATGTTCATGTGTGAGAAAATGTTCTTTTAAATGGTTAAATATGTGCTTTAAATAAATACACAACAACATAACTTGTAGCAAATAAACCATCAAACTCACAACAATAACAACATGATAAAGGAGTTCACCCCTCTCCGGGCTACATCTCCTTGAGCCTCCATCAATGGACTTGGCTCTCTGGGATTAGTTTGTCAAAAATTATTTTACAAGTTGTTGCTCAACTCCAATGGAAATTTTGATTATACCATTGGGATCAGAATACATAAAAACCCCAAAAATGACTAATAAAACTCTGAAAACGGATCATGGCTCATCCGGGCATGACCTCTTCTACATGTGACCTTAAGCTTCCCTGAGCTTATTTGTGGCAAAAACACCTATAAAAGTCCTCACAAGCCTCCGAAACCTGTCCCAATGTGTTCAGAGCATAACAATTAGCCAAAAATGACTATTCAGTCACAGAAAACAAACTTGGACTCACCAAAACATGACCTCAATCAATGAGGGCTTCAAGCTCCCTAAAGCTTCCTGAAACTTCAATGGTTAAAAACCTATAAAATAAATCTTCAAATGGCTATGAAAACAGTTCCAATGGATTTAGAACATCCAAAAACCCCTAGCTCGAATTTTACGGCACCTCATTCGGCCAAAAAGTGAAGAAGATAGGCCTCCTGCCATTCTCTTCCTTCAAGCTTGCTGTCTCTGGTTCGCCAAAACGCACCTTTGGGATCTCAACCAAGAACACACTCCAAAACGCGTGCTTAAACCCAAAACCAGGTGCAACCACATAATAGTGCAAACTATAGGATGGTTATGGGCGTGCCAGCCCCTAACCGCCAAGACCACGGGCACATGGGTCCATATGACCTCGCGCTATTGCAAAGAGGGCTCTATTTCCAAACGAATAGAACAATGAAAAGTGGCGGGAAAATTGTTTAAACCAAATCCAAATTCCTACACACGCAAATAGACATGGTCATATGTATAAAGTGTGACCGGGGGCTGTCCATTTAAATAACCCAAACCCCACGCACAAGTGTAGCGATTGGTCATATGTTAAAAACATATAAAACCGCAGGCTTCATTTGAAATATGTATTCAGGCGCGTTCTCCATATCCATATGCCAAACGCATGCTCTATGTGGTGGTCACATATAAACCAATATACAATACCGCAGGCTGGGGGCTAAGCCCCAGCCCGACCCCCCGCCAACTTAACATTAACACAAATTTAAATAAATTTTAAACCGTTCTATAGTAAGAACTACTATAGTGGCGTGTTGGTAGTGTGGACTTTGCAAAGGCTTTACATGGTGGGAGGAGGTCCGGGGTTCGAATCCCATGGACTCCATAAAATTTTGAACAATCAACCAATTATAATGGTGCCATGTGGCAGCCCATGACTAGGCCATGTGGCACCAAAACACTTGCCAAAATGATGCCATGTGTTGAAACATGATTCGTCCAACTGTCAGCCAATCCAAAACTGCCACTTCAGCATATGCCAACTCAGCTCTTCCATGTCACCTCTACCATGTCAACATACGACCTCTGCCACGTCAGCCTGTACAGACTGTATGGATTGCACAGTCAGTGTCCCTTTTTTTACCTGTTTGACGATTCGAACAGATCGCGATATCTCTCGCTCCCAATGTTCGTTTGAACCCAAACAAGTTGCTTTGGGTTCATGATGACGAGGGATACGCTCCTGTTCATTTTGAGGCAATTCTGGGAACTTTGTTTTTTGAGCTAAATTTTGACCCCTGGTCCAGATTTTGATCAGAGCAGGGGAGTTAAAGCGAGTATTCCTAAAGATTCTAAGCTCAGGAGGAGTAGAACCATAGATACAAGCCACAGGAGTCGTTGGATTTACTTGTGAACTTCTATTTCGGGTTTTCGCGGGTGGAAGTCCCGTAATCTTTGCAATGGGAATCACGAAATCCCAAAGGGACAAAAGGATCGTGTGGGCCCCAAAAGACAACAGGGTAGACAGGTGGCACACTTTCGACAAGGAAGTCAATTCAGTGGGCCATTTCGAGTTTTTATGGAGTGAAGTTCCAAATCCCTTGCATTAGGATTCGCGATATCGCGAAGGCCGAGGTCCCGACGGAGTGAAAGGCGGTTGAAAAGTCAAAGCTTACGAGCGCATCGGTGTTTCAGTAAATCGGGTTTCAGGAATCGAGGGAATGAATTTATCGACATCGCGACTGCCGAAATCGCGATAAGGAGAAATCCGAAACAGGGAGAGAAAGGGTCAGTGTTGACTAGTTTTTGGGTTTCAGTGATAGAAAGACAAGCTACTTGACCACCGAAATCGTGAAAGTGCAAAGTCTGGTCTCCTAATGTACAAAGGGGGAATTTCTTGAAGTTGACTGTGGGTGCAGATTTCCCAAAAGGGAAATAGAGGAGCCATTTCCAAGAGCTCTTCGGGCCAGTGGTAAAGGAAAGATGTGTGCGCTGACCTTCTGACCTGCGGGTTTAGGAGGGGCTACGGGGCGTCACTTGGAAGGAGTGGCCATCACATGAGTGGATTAATATATTGTTTTAGTTGTTGGAATGTAGTGATCATGATTTGTTGAGATGAGAAGTGCTCTCCATAAGTAAATTGTTTAATGACAATGTAGGTGAAAGATAGCATAGATTACAAAGCTAAAGGAGATCATTGGATATCCTTGAGGAGGGTTTTATTGAATAAATTTATTGTCATGGGAGGAATTCCTCCATGTGATTCTATTTTCAAGACATTGTAGGCTCATATGTAAACACTTGGAATCATTCACCTTCTCAAGGAAAATTTTTCATAATAAGTGGAAGCCATATTAGATTTGTATTTTTATAAGAGGTGCTTCACATGAGGAAAGATGACCAATTTTTTCTTGAATATTTTATTATGGAGCTAGTTGAGGGATTCATCTATAAAACAAGGATGGACTTCATCTCCAAGGGTGTGATTCTTTGAGGAGTATAAGACTGGGTATACTTGATTGTTGTAGCT
Organism: Picea glauca; assembly: GCA_000966675.3. Lineage (NCBI taxonomy): Eukaryota > Viridiplantae > Streptophyta > Pinopsida > Pinales > Pinaceae > Picea > Picea glauca. Next base: position 653,364 of record JZKD02S1673067.1, on the reverse strand, counting down.
AGTAGGATAAATCTTTTGGGGATTCCATCTTCCTCATTCACTCTCTTATTGACCACCTATTTCCTCGATTCATTCATCTTTGATTATATCCCTTTATTTCATTGTCTTTATTAGGGCTGAATTCAATATGGCATTCCTTAGTTGAGACTAGTCACCACTCCCTTGTTATCTTCCCTAAGAGGTTATATTTGGCAGTTGCATCCTATAGCCTATAGTTATAAGGTCACCTTCATTTACCTAAAATTTCCTTCCTCTCAACTCTCTCTTCCTACCTTTGATGGTTCTTAATTAACGTTGTTTCCTTATGTTCATTTTCCATCCCCATGCCAACATTTTCACCTCATCCCTTCAACAATGCCTTTCTAGAATCAATGACACATGCCCTCACTAATGTCACCTTATGGATAATTTGTACATCATGATGACCATAGATAGATCTAGTTGAATACCAATGAACATGTAATATGACTATTTTTCATTATTTTTGAACCATCAACATAGGATTATCAATGGTTAGCTATCAACATGTTCAAAGCACTTTTCTAGTGGGATTTGTTTATTATAATAGTTTTGGTCCCTCATAAAGGAAACACCCATTCATCACATATTTCAACAATAAGTAACATTTATTTCATAGAAGTATTATGACCCAAATTCAAATTCATCATGTTACACATGTTATGGTTTCATATTGTAGTTAACATGATTATCATCATGAACATAGGTATGCTTGCCTCATTGATAATATTATAGAACATGTTCACATCACAATTGTTGTTATGTAGGTGATATTATATATCCCTCCAAGGTTGGGTTACCTTCAACAAGGTTCCCAATACTTACAATATATTGACTCTATTTTTCATAATTAAAAAAACCCTTTATGAATGAACATTATAAGATATTGGTAAACAAGGCGAAACCCCCATGATCCTTATGAGTATTCAAGATGTGTATGGTGGTATCTATAATCATAAAATTTTACTATGTTAGAAATGATGACATTTGATTCAACGTTGTATAGGTGTACTAAGTGAACTATGACATTTGCATGGTATTTTTAAAATTTGGGTCATTTTTCTTCCATTTATCCGGATAATTAGCTCATACTTTTTGTCATTAGCAGTACTGCACACATAGTAATCTATCAAGAATTTATTTCTTTTCTTAAAACCTCTTTCTCCTTCCCATAGCTATTTTTCATCAAAGTTGAAATTCTTGCATTTCATTTTCCTCTTGCATGGTTTAAAGATTCGAGTCAAAACACCATCAGTTTCACGACCACTCCTTTGAGTAACAACAACCTAAAATCAAGTGTTAATTAAAATTTATCTAGAAAATTTTCTAGGGATATTCAAACCCATCTTAGCCTAGATGTAGAGATTTGGAATAGGATTGCGAGAATAACTTTCTAAGGCTGCTAAACAAACATAAATCCTTAAGTTAGGGAGTGAAATCCAGTTGCTATATCAGTGACTTTGGGAAGCCCTTCTAACACAAGGGTCAATCACAAGGTCGCATTGGGTCCCTCAAAGTAATCAACCCTGCTTTGTTGGTCTTGGTGTCGAATGTTGACTATACCCCCTCTGATTTAGTATAGTAGGTGGTACCATACAGACCATAATTGTTTAGAATTCCTACACAAGGTGACAACACAAGGAAGGTGGTGTTGTACCTGGTATCAACATTGACTAGACTCACTCGGAATCCTTGGAGGGTTGCCCATTGCTCAGTGAGGTAACTTTCACCAGGGAGTTAGTTCATTAAGCTGGTTGTCAACGTAACTTTCCCACCTTTCAAAACACAACCCCTTCTCACATCGATTATGCAATGTTGGATTCCATCACCAACTAGCGCTTCTTTGTGAGAAGGTTTGTTTGCATGCTTGAATCCTAGATTAATTAGTGTGTGTTGTTTTTTCTCCTTAGTTGCCCTTAGGATTGAGTTTGTGTCTAATGGAATCAGTTCCAGGTTATTTCATCTTTTGATCAATACAAAATATGGATACCATTAAAATAAAAGGGAATAAAGAGGTAACAAATAACTCATACCTAACTTATGTCTTATAATTCTCCAACATTGTTCTTTACACTTAGTGCAACAAACAACAAATGGAATGGTTTACACAAGGTCAATGGATAATGTGATTGGAGAATTCAAAATATTATTATAAACCCACATCTCACATATTTGTACATGCACCATAGATTCACAATTTTTCATGAATAGGTCCGGGAGAAATGCCTCGATGCAAAATTGTCCACATCAGAATTGTCCATGTCCTTGCTGAAAATATATAAAATTCCATTGAAGATATTTTAGTCCTTCTCCTGCTTAAAAAGGATGATTCCATTATGGAAGTGGTCAAAGACTACTTTTATCCCCCCTCTATCTAGTAAATGCTACTTCTTATACTAGCCTTCCACTACAATAGGGAGTGTTGTGTCCCTTTTCTCAAAAATAAGTGAGGTTCCTGTTATTTCTCCCAAAATTCTTCCAACCCCTTGGACATGAATACATGCATCCTCGAAACTAACATTTAGGGAAAACAAAATCCAATCGTGAACATATTCAACATTCCACCCTCTCTCATCCATGGTATATGACCACGTACTCATCCAAGTATGGGAGGTGAAGGTGGGAATATACAACCATTTGATTTGCCTCCAAGGTGTTGATCTAGAGTTCTTGCAAGGCCTTGATATATTGTAAGGTCCTCACATTCAACTCACTAAACCTCCCTCTTAGCTTGAAACTCATCTCTCTTCCAGGCAAGAGGGAAGACCCTCCTCTTAGATAAATAGTTGTTTCCCTTGATCTGATCTTCTCTCGGCCTCTTCAACATATCCCCCTTTTGAAGGAACATATATCTTTCCTTCTTTATTTCAAGTGGTTTCTCCACTCACTATCCATGGACCAATTTAACCTTGGGTATCCCCATAAAGCATGCCATTATCCCTTAGATCCATGAGTCTTGGTACATCTATATTGATGCTTCCTCAAAATTTACCTTGAACTTGTATCCTTGATATATTCTAAACAATCAAAGTAAATGTGTAGCAACAACAATTGGCCCCTTACAATCAAAACTTTCCAAACCTTAGCCAAGGAATGTTCATGTCCTACTCCAAACCTTAGCCAAGGAATGTATTTTTATTGTAAATACACCACATAAAAGATTCACCACCCAAATATAGTTGTATTGTAAATACATCCTCCCACTTTCCCCTTATAATATGCAACCATTCACTAAGATTAATCCAATTTTTATCTTCACAAAAATGTGGTGTTGCCATTAATTCTTAAGAAACAAATACTTGAAATATAGGTTCAAATAAAAATTGGTGTCGCTTACTCTCCAATGCAAATATGAAGTTGAAATTGTAGGTATATATTCCTCTTTCAATACTCTTCAAAACCCCTTTTGCAACACGTGAATAGGAGGTATTGTTAAAATTTCCTCGAGGCAAATCTTCTTCAATATTAATTTATACCCTAGAATGCATCTCTTTCTTTGTCTCTAGGATTAGTAGGTGCATGGATTCTGACAACACAAAGTTACTAACCATTTGTTGGGACGTGGGTAATATCTTAATGTATTGAATTGTCTGACATAAACCTTATTTGGTTGACATTTCCAATGTCTTTCCACATTACAAGAACTCCACTAGATACTTCCTTATGATAGGATATAATAAAAGGGGATCCCTTTCAAATCATATTTACAACCCCAATCTACATTACTAAGTTTACTAAGAACTAAATGGACTTCAACTAACACAACTATTTGAGACTTCCAAGCCCTTATTATCTTATTTAACTCAATTGATTATATAAGAAGAAGGAAATTACCTATACGGAGGAGTTGTGTGCCCCCACCACCTTTTGGGAATTAGAAACATAGTAGACCACATTCCCACCTTCAAAAGAAGGGGGGTAATCCATGTAGTCATTAAGTGTTTTTATATGTCCTTCTTGCAAACTTGGACCTACATGCTGATTGTAGTATTTCTTTACAAAAACTGATTTTTGCCTCTTCTAGGCCTCAAATAGGAGTAGTTTTCCTAAAGATATTATTATCATTCTCCCTCCTTGGATCGTTGTCACTGCAAACTTTGTCGCACATTGAATTCTTCCATAAGACACTATAGCACTGAACACAATGCTTCAATTGTTACCATACCACTCATTAGTGGGTGACTCTCCCACACCCATCTTCTCAACTAAGTTGTGCATGTCAAGTGTTGCAACCCAAAACACTTCCACTAAGGTGTTCCATGTTGTTGTGTTCTTTCTAGTGATTCACTTGCTACCTACAACCTTATCATGTCACAAACCTATCCAACCTATAAATTCACACTCTTCCATCTTTCACTAGGATGTATTCTCCATTAATCTTTATCATCCCTTTTCTCCACCAATGCAATGACACTTTTTTCATCTCAACTTAAGACAAATCGCTATGCACCATGCACAACTTGTTTCACTCTAGTGAGAACCTCACCCATATTGCAATGAAACTTGAAATGTGTGTGGCTACACCATGTCAATTTCCTAAGTCACAACCGACTCATCCCATTTTCCTTCACCTTGATCAAGATAGTACAAGTGGAAAGTTCATTTGTTCTTTATGGGAAAACAAAAATACTTACATCCTCCCCCACTTATGTCCAATGTTTCCCCAACAACATCCTCATAAATTCTACATGTTTCTATCAACTAACTACTATACTACACAGACTCACCATCCATTTTCAACTAAACTCACTTCAATTTCTTCACATTGCCACACACACTTGTACTTACCTTCAACTCCAATTTCCCATGCCTTAGTACACCTTTGTCTTCATGCCTTCAAACAATATAGGTAGATAGTCTAATTATACATTGAAAACCATGAAAGTACATCAGCATGTGTTGTAGAATCAAACAATCCTACTTGGATTTTCTAATGCACTTCTTTGTATGTGATTCTCTCTTTAATATATTCAAGTGCCTGATCTCATGTTTAAAATATTATAAATCCTACCAACTTACACCAAACTAGGAACTTACTTCCTTGTAGGGTGCTTTGGCTCCACTACCTTCCAAGATAGTAGTGATTCATCCTATGATTTTGTTTAGTGATAAAAGGATGGAAATTCGCCATCAATGCCACTAGAAACACTAACATTGGAATCCATTCCTTCCTTAAAGTCTACATTATTTTTTCTAGAATTTCTCAACTCAAATGAACCATCCAATGAAAGTTTCGACCATCTTGATTCTCTAAATAGACATCCACTACTTTGTATATTGTAGACATAGTGTTATTTACTATGGATTCAAACCTAGTAAACAATTTTGTCTGTGGGCCTTCATCTACCAAAGGTTACCAAAAACCTACACTCAAGATATTCTTTGATGTCTTAAAACCTCCAACTTCCTCTTTGTAAGTTTTCACTATTGCATGATTGGCTTTTGTAATCATAGTCATGGTAGTCTCCTAGTTATTGCACTCTATTTCCCCCTCAACATCGAAATTGCGTGAAGTTTTGTGTCATCAAAGATTAAGAAATTGTTAAGGTGAGGGGTTGGTGCCACCTATCACATCCTCATAAACTCTTGCAAAAAAACAACTTCAAAGTAATCCATGGGTACTACTTTGAAGCTAGTAGTTCCACTCTAGTGTCCAAGCTATAAGTTGACTCTTTTAGCCAAGCCAACTACCCTACATGTGTTAGAGTCTACTGCCTTGAAAAAAGACTGCACCAATTTCAACTGCACATTTAGTTTAACAACCACTACTTCCTACATAAAAATGTGGGTTGCACTATTGTTAACCATCACCATAAATAACTTATTCTTCAACTTGGATTGAACAAAACTAATATTTGTATAGTTCTACTCTTGGCTTGAAAAAAACTAGTATTTGTATAGTTCTACTCTTGTCTTGAACAAAACTAATATTTGTATAGTTATACTCTTGGATTTCCATAGACTTATTGCCAACTAAAGAAACCAATATTTTCAACACGTGAACTGATGGTTGGATTTCTTACTCCATAACATTGACCCTCATCTTCAATGGACATTTCTTATAATAATTCTAATTTTCACAAATCCAACAAACAACAACCTTACTACTATTTTTTTCTTAGATCCATATGAAAAAATCATCATGTCCCTAGTGTTATCACATTAATATGTCCTTAATATGTCCAAAATCAAGAGGGATATCACATTACATTAGGTGGTTGACCACTATTCCGTAGTGTGAAATCTAACCATAGTGCATATTGCTTGCATGGATAAGTGAGTCGAATTAAGGTGCACCCACCCATAGATTCATACCCTTCACTAGGTTGGGAATCCAATGCATGCATGAGTGCCCCTACTAATAATGGTAATTTCACCCTAGTCTAATTGTGCATCCAAAACTAAACATATAAAATTTTTATTTAGAACTTTGAATATAGAAACAAAAGTTCAAAAATTGGAACTAGGATGATGATGGACTACTCACTAACAACACATGCACATGCAACTGAAGGTACAACCAAATAGGTACCTGTCAGATATTTGTTCATCGAGTGAGGAAAGCTTATGAAAAATAGAGTGAAATGCGACTGCATCTAGTAGATATGATAAGCAAACAAGGACCAGAGGTGAAAAAGTCAGAAGAAAATTTTGTAGACACATGGAATTTTTTCTTGTCGAAGGAGGATCATGCTCTTATGATGATGAGAGAATAGGAAACATAGAGGTGCCACTCAGGTATAAGAATTTGGTGAAACAATTGGTACCTAAGGAACTACCTTCTATAGATGTTGACTTCATTGTCAACAATAGGACATATCACATTGCACCATCCTCTCTGCATGGCTTTTCGCTATTTTACATGGATGGAATAATTGTAAAATACAATACAGTAACTGAATTGATGGACTTTGTTGGACCATGTTACAATTATAACGATTGGATGCGGTTGGTTCAGTACATGCGAAGTATGCATAGATATGTACTCGTCGCAAATTATATACAACTAATAAACAAGGATAAAAATAAGGGAGAAACTATCTATATTGATGGAAGGCCTAAAGCTTCCAGAAATATCGCAGGGTTTATAAACATCACACAACCCAGGACAACAAACAAGCAACTGAATTCCATATATGAGGGACCCAAAGAGAATCGGGTAGTCCTGTATGCAAGAAAAAAGATAGCTCTCGGGGAAGAGTTACTATTGGATTACCATTTGAATCAAATAGAAACATCGACTAATAGTTTGTGGGTACTTATGCAACACCTCTTTAAGAAACCTCTACTTATTTCACTATATTTTTTTAATCTTTAACATTGTTTTAAATATTTCACGGTCCCAATTTTATAATAATGTTGGAGCTTGATCATTGAGGTTGATTTTATTTGGGTGGCAATAAATTATTTTGTTATCATTAACAATTTTTCAAATATTTGTGGGTTCTAATTATATTATAATGTGGAAGTATGATCGTGGAAAAGGGCTAGCTGCAGAACATGTAAATGATTATCAATTTCCACTTTCATTTTACGTGAATTTTATTATTTTCTTATATAATTTTACTGAAATAACCTTGTTTTTGTTGAAATTATATGTAGTCAACAGGCCATGTTGATCATGATTTCACCGATGAGGAGGGTTTGTAGTTATTCCCTGATCCGATGGTATTAATAAAAATAAAGATCATTAAATCGAACAAGGAACTTGCTAGCTTATTAGATCGTCTAGATCAAACTCCCAGTGTCCTAGAAAAGATCAATATCCTTATGTCACAACTTAACACATATAAGGTAATAACCATAATTTAAAGTGTTTTTTTTCTAATGTACTCATATAGTCAATTATGAAACTTTGTTCTTTAACATTTACATTATCTCACGAAAAAGAATTTTATTTTTTATAAAGTGATTTTTGGAGCCTGTTCAACCCGGTGTTGGTAGTAGTGGTGTTGCAGAGATGCTACAGAGTCCTGATGAGGGCAGTCATACAAATGCTAGAGAACTATTTAATTATCCATCTTCCAAACCTAATTTATATAGGAGCCATGACACGCACCGCTAGACATCCAAACATCAGTCAGAGTCTAGATATGGTGACAGAGATGAGGTTGGTGATGTGGTTGATATGGTTGCATTTCCTAGAGCTAGATGTGTCACAAGCATAGGGACCCTTCCGTGCACATTTTTGGTTGACGATAATGGACTTCCATTAAAAAAAATAAGACTCCCAGGTAGTTTGAATTCATATTTTAATTGTTTAATGTTGTCCATCTCATACACAAATCATCTAGATTATTAATTTTAAATTAATGATCATATTTTTTTGTGTATAGGAAACAACCATTTTTATAGGCACCTAGATAAAAAGGCCTTGTTGATTTTTGGGGCATCCTTACACATGAGGTGGAATTGCCAGAATTCCAACCTTAAAAATAAACTTATGGATTATCTTGAAAGCCTCTTTGGAGTAGACACGTTCAATAAAAAAATGGTCACCTCTGTAGTGGGAAAATATTTAAAATATATGTGATATGTTTATAGATGAATCTTTGCAGGAAATACTAGGTATGAGTGTCCTCCCTCAATTCCAGAGAGGGAGTGGAAGGCGATCAATAATGATGCAAACGAGAAGATTTTGAAAAAATCAGGAGAAAAAATAACTGGCACACCAAGGTAAATTACAATATTTTGATTTCAATACTAGTTTTAATTTTCTTTAGATCTAAATAAAAGTGTGGTTATATATAACATACTTGAAAATTTTGATGATAGGTTTCCTGACACTTCCAAGGCAACCAAAGAAAGGATTTCCAAACATGGACAACACAAGCTAGGCTAGGGCAGCTACTTGCATTTACAGTCACGAATCGTAAATACCCAAACATCTTATGAATATTATTCGTACTGCCTTACAACTTTTAGGTAATTGTAGCCAAAAACATTAAAAAATCATACCCTTATGCAATGCATGGCAATGACTTCAGAACTGAAACCATGGAGGAATACCTCCAAATTGGTTACAAGTACGGTTATAAATTTGTGGTTGATCATAGGAAAATCATGGGGCAAACCCCAATATCTAATTTGCAGGATAAGGTAAATAAAAATCAGTCCACCTTAACCTTTCATTACTTATAAAATACGTAAATGCTTGATATCGTCCATAATTTAATGTGTTAATTTGTTTTAATTAGGGGAGAAGCACTATCAATGAAACCATTAGTACTGGACAACAGAGAATTGATAGTGAAGTGCAACCAAAAGATCACGGTGCTCCCCAACAACCCCATCCTAGTGGGGTGCATCCCCAAGATGTTCCTGTGACTGAGGCCCACAACGGTAAAATGGTTGTATATTAATCATATACTTAATAATTTTGTACTTATAAACTTTGATGTTTCAATGGAAGAGAATTTCATAGTTGATCCTCCTTGACTTGAAGATCGGGTGAACAAAGAAGCCATTCCAATGGTGCCGACTAGAGGACCAGGTAAAGAATTACATTATAGAGTTTTTTTTTTAATATTAATAAATTACTTCAATGATATTTAAAAATTCACCATATAAATTTAATATTTTTTGTTTTTGTAGGTGATGGCCCCTCACAGTAGCATCCACGTCATGGGTATGAGACTAGACATACTCGTCGTGAAAGGACTAAAACAACATTAGTTGTTGAAGAACACCCAGAAAACGAAGACACGGAGATGGATGAATTACTTAAGACCTAGAAAACACAAAAGAAGACTGAAAGAAATTGATGATGTGTAATAATTTTATAAGACAGTTAGATGTACATTATATAGTTGAACATGTAATGATGCATATAATGCATTGACATTATAGGTACTTTTTCATCTGATACACAAGGCTATTCCTATGGCTTATATATATCTGTGAATGTAATTTTGTTATACACTTAATGATAATTTCAACTTCTCTTAGACTTGGTATATATTGATTCAATACTCCTCGGTTCTATTACTTCTATTGGCCTTGACATACAATTTTTGCATCAATTTTTGGCTCCATGGATATCATCCTAGCGATTTGAAGGCATTAGTAAATGTGAAATTTAAGAGATTGAATTGTTCAAGTTTGGATTTAAATTTCACATGGTTGTTTGTTTGTGGGTTTCAAGAGTTCCAAACTTGTATCTCTTTGTCTTTTAAGAATGGAAATCTATTTGTATTTTAAGATATAACATGAGAATCCAAGCAAGACCTGGTGCCTTGTGCTTGGGCTATGGAGTCTAGGAAACAAATAGAGCTTGAATATGCAATATGAAACTTCCAAAATATTGTGACATGATATATGAAACTTTGAAAGTCTTGTGACATGTGGCAAGCATCTTTTCCAAGCAATGTGCAAACTTTAAACTTGGTGCAACATGCAAAAATATATTTTTGGGAAGATGAAATGAGAAGTTTTTGGAAGCTGTAAAAAGAACTTAAAAAATATTACAACTTGTGACATGTGATATGCAACATGCAAAAAACATTTTTTCCATGCATGTGAACTTTGAACTTGGTCTGACTTTTTAAATTTGAACTTGGTGTGACATGTGACATGCAAAACTTGAACTTGGTGTGACATGTGATATGTGAACTTTGAACTTTGTGTGAAATGCAACATGCATATTTTTGCAACTTGTGAAACACATATTTTAGTATTTTCACCATAACTTTTGAACCCAAACTTTGTTTTGTGTGATATTTGTACCATTGTAAAGGTCTTGTTAAGATATGCAACTTTGTTGTTACAAGTTTTATGAGATTACTTACCATTGTTTCAAATTCAAAAAATGAAAATATGGGCACATTGCCAATGGCCTAGAAACCCAATAACACAACATTTCAACTAATGCATCCTTAAAATCATTATCAAAGTGACCAATGTCATATCCCATGAAAGGAGATTCAAATCAAGGAAGTAAAATTGAGCATGTTATTAAATTATCAATTGACTTCTTTATGTTAAATTATTTTTTCTAAAATATGATTCAAATTTTGTATATTTTCATCTTACGTATCTTGTGGCAACAACATCCCGATATTGATACTAAAAAGGATATTATACATTTTAATCTAAATACATTACGTATGAAAGAGTGAAAAGTGGAAACAAGGATGTTAGTCACCTTTGGCCAAGCATTTTATGGAGATATGTGATTCCTATGATGCATATGTCATGGACTATTCTTCTGTATCTATTGAGCATTAGGGTTGTTGTAGGAACATCCTTTACATTGTATTCTATCTCATGTTTAGAGATTGCATTCTTATTTCTATTTTCTAGAAATATTTGTCTAAACCTGTAGGCATGAAGTTGTAATTAGTTGATTAATACAAAACTATTTTTGGTTTTGCAACTATTTATTCATATTCATGTTTTTATTTTCACAGTCAACTTGTTGCTTGGTATAATGGTGGTAATATGTTTGGTTATGTGTTTTATTCATCATTTCTATACCAAAATTGGTTAAACCCAAATCAATAATGGCTATTGGGACAAAATATGGATGGCTTCCCTATATCAAACAAGTATCAATCTAATTGGGACTTCTCACTAGGGTTAACCCTTGTTGTTGAGTGAGTCATTTCAACCCATCAACATAATTGGAACTAGAATTAGGGTGAATGGCAAACCAACGCATGTGGAGGAATTTTTTCTGAAATGATTTAATGGCCCATGGATGTTGAGTGGGCTATTTAAACCCACGCTACAAGCCGAAAATATGACTCACAAGCCATTTGAGTTGCTAATATCTAGTTACGAAAAATTCTAGTTGCTAGTATCCTTTTTATCTTTTGGTCATTGAGTAATTTTTTGCATTTTACTATCACACATCCATAATTTATTAAACATTGAGTAATTTGGTAAAGTGGGTTATTTCTTTACTTATTGTTGTTAGCTTAGATCTAGGAGCTGCTACGGAAGTCCCACTATGTATTACAATGGTGGTACTCTTTTAGTCCCTTTTGACCGAGTATTGTGGTCATTTGTTGGACATAAATAAAATTATCTTATCTTATCTCACATGCTCATGCAACCAATTTACAAGTACTTCTTAGAATGCTACCAAATTATTATAATCATGTTTGTACCTATGAAATCACTCTGATTACTAAATTTTTTGGCCTACATGCTTCCAAGCTAGCTGGAGGGCATAAGATACTTTATTAGGTTTATTGTTCTACATCCAATGTGATATGATTTTCCTTATTGTCCAGGATAACATTTTAATATTTGAGGTTTAAATATATATAGATATTTGAAAATTATATGAATAAGATTTGTTTTCAAGGTCTAGAGTATTTAAAAATGTTCTCGTTGGAGTAGTTGTCTCTAAGACCGTGTATTACAATGTTACCCAATGCAAAACTGTTTTTTCAAGTCCTTGTAAAGTTGAAATATCATCTCTAATAAATTGAAATGGGAAATTGAACAGGTTCATTTTATATTTATAGGTAATATGTTCTACTTAGAGGTACACATACATAGACGCTTTGATCTAAAAGGTTCATCTCAAGGTCGCTCAAAATAGAAAGTTGAAATTGAAGAAACAACAACTCTCAAGGATATGGATTTGGACTTTGTCTTTTACCCTGAACCATCTCGATGTCATATCAAATTTATGTTCTTTACTCTCAGAATTATAAAAAGATATCAGTATTTAGAATGGTATTGTCACCATGTAGGCACACAAGGGTTGGATATGCTTATTTCCTTCAAGGCTTGAGTTCTTTTGTGTTTGCAATGCTTTGTTATCAAAATCCAATTGAGTAAAACACACACCAACTTTGTTTGGGAAAAAATCCCTCATGAATGAACAATCCCATTTCCAATTCCTTCATTCACCTCTCTCCTTTTAAAAAAGATAATTTAGTTGGATACAAACATGAAGTAAAAGGTTAAATGGAGTGATAGAGTGATAAGCTCTTATTATACAAAAATGGTTGTAGCTTGGCAGCTCTACACTCAAAGAGGTATGTGATAGCTCTCTGCACAATCTCATGAAAACCAACAATACAATTGTCATCAACACCCCAACAAAAAAAATATACAAGTCTCTAGTATTGAGAATTAGTGAGTTGCTCCAAGATAATAAATTTTATTCCAACAACAAACACAATATGTCACTCCAAGAGATAAATATATATATATATATATATATATA
>JZKD02S1673067.1:612292-625471 GCA_000966675.3 Picea glauca | reverse complement strand
TAGATTGCATTTATTTCCGCAGTGTGCTAGCCAGGGATTGGATGCAGGGTTCTTGCTCAGAAAGGAAGGGATCATACCATCCTGTTCTTGGTAAACTTCAATTTCACAAGTGAGCTAAAACAGAAATAGGGCCTAAGGCTCCTGCTTAGAAAGGAAGGAACTAGACAGCCTTGTTCTCTGATAGATAGAGTTAATTGTTTTCTGCTTACTGTTTCCATAAAAGAGTGTCAGCACTGAAGTCTCTATTTGAGAGTAAGGGCCCTGTTCTCTGATTGCAGAATAGTTGTTCTTTCCCATTGCAAGTACTATTTGTAATGTAATCCAGGATTCTTAGATTAATCTTTAATATCTGCAATAGGGAAGTTGCTTTCCTGTGATTTAATTCAGAACTTCAGTATATTCAAGCAAGTGTGATTAGCATAGTTTCTTTACTACAACTGTAAGTTGCATTTGGAATTGAGCATATATAGTGCGTGGTTATCTTTGAAATAAAAGACTTCCCTGGGTTGATAATTAATGCATCACTTGGTTGTTTGAATCAATTAAGCAATTATAGTGACCAACAACTTGTAGGTCTTGATTGTTACAATCATTCCTATGTTTAGATCCATTTAAAATCAGGCCTCCCAATTGAGAGGATTTTTGGTCTCCAAAATATTAGAGGATCAATCTAGAACAATGTACCATCTTTCTGTTTCTCGTGAACATGGATCTAACTATGAATGTTGGATTTCATTACTAGCTCGAGTTCTTGCTATGGATTTATATCTAGTTCCTAGCTTTCCTTTTCCTTCATTACAAAAGTATCCTCATTGACTCTAATCTCTAAGCAATATTAAGATCCAACTCTTCACTTAGAATTCATTCCCATCTTTAGAGTGCAAGCCTCTTACATTTTCATACTTGGATACAATCTATCTTGGAAGCTAACGAATCCAGGTAGAATTTTGGTTTTATTGTTCAATGTGACTCCAGTAAGCTATTTTATCATGTAGTTTTTCCACAAGAGGATGTGTGAATGACCTCCTTATACTAGAAGCAATTGGTTCCTAGCATGGAAACAATTTTCTTATGTTGCACATGCTTACCAACACTCAATCCATGCAACAACTTCACCTGGAGGACCTCCTTAGTATGCAATCATAGCACCTTGTTTCACCCAAAATAGTTGACAAATCCTACACATGTATAATTGTAGGTGACATTCATCAATAGGCTATAGTATTAAGGATGAGAGTGTTGGCCCTTGACCAAGTTTTGAAGAATACTTGGTCATAATTGACCACTTTTGGGACTGCGACAACTTGCCAAGGAAGGAGCACAACGCGAAGAAGAAAGTAAGGAAGAAAGACCTATTTTTGGGACCATTTTAGGGTTTTGGGTTGATGTAACAGGAAAGGGATGTCATCCCGTGGGTTTACCCATGCTTAGGCCCATTTTGTAATATATAAATAGGCAATGTAAATAGGGAAGAGGAGGGATGATAGTAATGTAGTACATCTATGTGATGTATAATTGAAAGCTTAGTGCTAGTAACTGGATCTGTGTGATCGGATGTATCTTAGAGTGCTCTGTGCATGAGATTGGAAAGCTAAGTGTAGTTTGTTGTAGTCCTATGCTAAAGAGCAAGGAAGAATGATCTAGTGAGCTGTGCAAATCTTTTTTCCCATGCGAAGTAAGGGTCATTAAATATTTTTGTTGTAATTGCTTGACCAAGATAATATAAAGAAGACTTTGTGGATGTAACCCCAGGGTGGGGGTGAACCACGGTAATTGTGTGTCTAGTCGTTTTTTCTTTGCTCTAATTTGTTTATCTCTATCTTGGCTAAGTGCTTGATGTGATTAAGTAGATCTAGTTATGCTCTATGTTGATGATATGTGAATAAACATTAGATCTGATATATAATATCCTTAGTGCTTGATCTTTCGAATATAACCTATGTTTCCGTGGCTAAGTATTGAATAATGTTTAGTATAAGTATTCACTGCGATGCTCTGTGCTTTCTGTGAAGTGTATTGATGAATGTATGTTAAGGAATAATTGATGCTAAGTGCACTATAAGAAAGATAATCACAGATCTGTGTCCCAGATAAGGTTGCAGACATCTGAATCCTACAATGACCCCTACCTCTACCTCAGGTGAGACTGCATTTTCTTCGTAGGTTTTACCGAAAGGGTCAGTAGTTAGGGTTTTGTTGGTGTGTTCTTGAGTGTTGAACCCTGGGTCTGCCCCTGTGCCAACAAACGGTTCTGTTTACGGGACTGAAACTATGATTGCTAGGAACTGAAGAAGAAGAAGCTTTGTGAAAAATAAGCTCTATGCATAGATCTATTGCCCTAGTGCACAGTGTTCTATTTGACCTGTGAAGATTTGTGCCAAGAAAAGAGGTCAGATCTGAAGAAAAGAGGTCAGATCTGAAGGGAAAAGGTCAGATCTGCAGGAAAGAAAGTTAGATTTGTGAAGAAAAAGGTCAGATCTGTAGAAAAGAGGTAATATCTATAAGATCTGTGCCCTAATAATGGTAAGAATAGTAAAAAGTTTTTAGATTTGAAAGCTTTGTGCTCTGTAGAAGTAAGATAAGTGAAATTTTTTTGTTTTTAAAGCATGGATCTAGGTATGTTTGATATATTCCATCCTAGCTTCAAAACTATGGAATTAATAGATGAATGAAAGTTTTATATGAATAGATCTGATATGTATAGTGATAGATATGTTATACCTATGCATCGAAATAATGTCTGGACTAACAAGTGGATGCAGGATCCTAGATTTTTTTTTTTGCAGGTTAGTCACCATGATCCTGGTGCATAGTACAAAAGGAGTTGGACAACATCTAAACGAAATAGAGGATTAACCGTCTATTATAGTTGCAGAAGTCTGAGACATCTTGCTAAGGAATTCCCTAGGAGAAGACCTAGTTGCCTCTGGTGTAAGGCTATGGACCATGAAGTCTTGGATTTCCCTAGAATGATTTCTAGGCTTGAGAAGCTGAATATGGAGCAAGAAAACCTTGAAAGAGATCAAGGGACCAAGATTATAGTAGAAACACAAAAAGAATCAAAAAATATATTGTTACAGATGAAAGATACCTTGAATGACCACCGACATGTTAGGCTATCAGAGATCTTCAAAGAAAAGGAGAAAATTGAAGGAAGAATAGGGGACTTTGACATTGACTAAACTCTTGATGAAGAAACACAAGTGAACATTATGCCAGAAAGAACTTGGGAAGCTATAGGAAATCCTTACATGATCCCTTCCCTAGGAGGAACAAGTTTCTTCAGAGGAAAGCTAGTAAACCTATGTGGAAGGCTTTCTCGGATACCTATGACTATCAATGGAACTTTGACAGAGGAATACTTTGAGATCATTAAATTTGTTGAAGATAGTGCCCCGTTTACCATGCTCATAGGAAAACCTTGGATTGATAGAGAACAAGCCAGACAAAAAGAAGAAGAATTTTTTTTGGAAAAGAAGAAGCAAGAGTTAAAAGACTTTATGACCAGAAGGATCGTTCACTTGATTGAAGAACAGAAGAGAAGATCATAGATATTTGATATTAGAAAATATGATGTCAAAGCTAAGAGAACACTTGAGGATCCGCAGAAGATTGAGCTACCCATTTTTGATACAGAAGAAGTATTCTCAAGGAACCCTAGGAAAGATTTTCCACAACACGAAGTAACTAAGACCACAGAAGATAAACATCAAAATGGTAAAAGCATTACTGAGACGAAGCTCACTGGGAAGAAGGCTAGGAAGTTAAGAAAGAAAAGGGCTAATATAATAAGGTTATAAGAGGTTCTAGAGGACACTTCACAGTAAGAGGAACTGTAGAATTGGAGCTTCACCGAGATATCAGAACAACAACATAGAGTACTTCGTTATGACAAAGCAATATAGCCGTTGTAACATATATACCCATTCAACTGCCGCTCTGAATGGATCAAAAAGTAGTTTTGGGTTACCACTAGACCATTGGATAGCACCAAAATGGAGTTAATGAAGGCCCAGTGTCCGTTGAAAGCAGACCATTGATGAGATTGCCTACTTAACCCAGCATGCCACGCACCGAGAATACTTTTTGCTAACTGAGAATCTAAGCACAAACCCTGAGATTTACTTACCCTGAGATCATTTCCTTACTAATCACTGTAGCCTCTGAATTCCTTTTGCACCCGAGCCAACTGACCTAAGTTTGTATGTCGGATGAGCTCAGCGCTGCTGAGAATTTTTTTGAAGAACTTCTAATTGATTTAATGACTGAGAGAGTCATGTCAGAATGCAGAATGTCTATAGGTGTATAGACATCGTCCTCAGGCACACTTCCAGCTTCCCCCTCCACTGCTCGAGCAGGACCATCCCGACTGCCCTTGGAAAGATGATCTAAGCTCGGAAACGAATTCACCACTATGAAGATGATCCCAAGCATCTTGCCTAAATATATCCTACCATTAAGCAGACCAGTGAATTGAGACACTGTACCCAGATACTTCAATTGTGTTTTAGTCATGGTGTACCTCCCGAAAGGGGTGCGTGCAATTCATGCTGACCAGGAGAAGCTCATTGCACTGAAATTTAGTGATTTTAACCTTGGAGATCGCAAGGTATACAATATGCTAGCCCCACACAAGTACTTGACTATTACAAAAGGAAAGAACCCCAATATTGTACCAAAAAAATGAACCCATAACCTTACGCAGTCAACCCTCCTCAATGTGATGAAGATTCCACATTGAGGGAGGCATCAGGAAGTAAATGCATGCATTAGAGTCTTGATGTCCTGCTACCATGGAGGATACCTATGGTTGGACCACTGCATCACTGTGGATCCAATTCTGATCAATCGGATCATTGGGCTAAGCATGAAGGGCCCTAACCTGTAGGAATTTTACCCTAGAAAGACCACAGACCGTGCTCTCGCTCAACGAATAAAAGACACATACAACGATCTAGAGAAAGTCACATGAGGTTACAAGGTAGCTTCCATTGAGAATGCAATAGTACGTTTTGGTTTCCAGTTGATCGCATGAAAGTTAGTCTGAAAAAATAGACCTACACAAGTGACTGTATTTGTAGTTGACCTCGCAGGGAAGTGCGCGAAGGGACTACAAATGAACTAGGCAAAATACCTTATAAACCAACTAGAGCTTGACTATAGACAAGTGTAGGACCAAGGTTATGAGTTTCACTTTATATGGTTTCTCATACTCATCGCTTTCATCGTGTGGGAACTGCCCAAGGGAGCCACGTTTTAGGAGATTGAACCCTTCGAACCATTGGTCGCAAAGTTCTATATGCTGTGGTACTCCAGTGACATGAACAAACAGTGGAAATCCAATGTCGTCTTCCATGCTTACTACACTCAGTTGAAGAATGTCATTCAGTCTACACCGTGCATTACACCCAACATGCTTCATAGGTTTAGACCTTTGATGAAATTCAATGCAGATCGTCACTTCACCTACATCACAGCACGCGTAGATGAGCACAAACAACAACTCCAATCATATTACAAGCTAGTAGAAGATGACTTGGAGGAGATTACCAAGGAATGGTCGACATACCTCCTTGTTGCAGTAGACTGTGCAGAGATGTCCGATGTATATAGCCTTGAATATATGGTGGATACACCAAGACTGCACAAGACTAAGAAGGATGTGGAATTTCAAGATATCCACAACAAATCCACGAAGACTGCTTCACTCTCACCTGTGAAGGGAGGTGATGATGAAGAACTAGGGGGCACAGAAGTTGAATAGATAAAAGGCGAGGTTACTTCACCTAGGAATGACGAAGATCTGTCGAAGAAAAGGAATATTACCCCATCAAAGACCTCATCCAAAAAGAAAACTAAGGCCACTCGGACCACGCTTAAAACTACCCTTACCCCGGATGATTTTGACTTCTTAATTGCTGCATTGAATGATGTTTCACTAGAGCTCGCGGAAAAGAAAGAATAAAAATAGGAGGATCTATTCTGCCGGCTCAAGGGAGAATTCAAAGAAGTGCAACAGGTACTCCAATCTAGCCAAGTTGTTTCTACGGCACCCTTAACAATGGAAATATCAGGAACAGGAAATGATCCCACACAGTTACGCCAGATCATCGAGAAAGTTGAAGCTTGCCTTTGATGAGCTCAAGAAGACATAACGCAAGCGACCCAGGCTTTGGTGCAAGAACAGAGCACACATGGAGAACAATGGAGGAAGGCAGAACATGAGCAACTTGCCTTACAAGCGAAGTGGGAGGAGGAGAAAGAATAGTTATAGTAGAGCAAGGACCAGTTTCTAGTAGAGCAACTTGAAGTATAGGAGAGAGTTCACAAAGAACTGTGCTCTGTGACGATCATAGAAGTGAATATGGAAGATCGTCTCCCACAACAGGTGACCCAACTAGAAGAAGTAATCCAGCAACTTCAACAATGCATCATAGATCTAGAGCTCTGCACCATGCCTGAGACACCCCAAGAGATAAGAGATCTAAGAGAGGCCACTACTCGAAGCACAGTCACCTGATTAAAAACTTTGATTTTGGAATGTAGGAAGCTAAGCACTAGAAGCTCCCAGACTTATGAAACCCTCACAGAGAATCTAGAATTGTAGACATTGGAGGAACAACTCCATGAAGTAAAGAAACATGCAGATGTTCTACAAGCATAGCTGAAGTCTATGACCCTAGTCGAAAGAATGAAGAGGTTCGCAGAACAATGCACAACCCAACAACAAGTACACACACTACAAAGTAAAGTAATGGAATTCTCTCAAAGACTACAACCACTACAAGAGAAGGCATGACAACTGTTCGTCGAACATGAAATCCAAGGAACTGAACTCAAACAAGGTGTCATCACTGCAGAACAATGTTTGGAAGGACTGCTCAATGACACAGTAATCCAGGAATTTACTGAACAAGAGGTTTTCGCACTGTAGAAGGTTGAAGCAGCTCGAGCCAAGATCGAGGCGTTCGAAGCGGAATTGGTTAGACATGAGTGACTCAGGATCAGTGACAAGTGAGTGTTGGGGGCTTGTTGGCCCTTGACCATGTTTTGAAGAATACTTGGTCATAATTAACCACTTTTGGGACTGCAACATCTTGCCAAGGAAGGAGCGCAATGCGAAGCAGAAAGTAAGGAAGCAAGGCCTATTTTTGGGACCATTTTAGGGTTTTTGGTTGATGTAATAGGAAAGGGATGTCGACCCATGGGTTTACCCATGCTTAGGACCATTTTGTAATCTATAAATAGGAAATGTAAATAGGGAAGAGGAGGGATTATAGTAATATAGTACATCTATGTGATGTATAACTGAAAGCTTAGTGCTAGTAACTGGATCTGTGTGATCAGATGTATCTTAGAGTGCTCTGTGCATGAGATTGAAAAGCTAAGTGCAGTTTGTTGTAGTCATGTGATGAAGAGAAAGAAATAAGGATCTAGCGAGTTGTGTAGATATTTTGTCATGTGTGAAGTAAGGGTCATTGAAGCTCTATGTTGTAATTGCTTGACCAAGATAATATAAAGAAGATTTTGTGGACGTAACCCCAGGGTGGGGTTGGACCATAGTAACTGTGTGCATAGTGCTTTTCTCTTTGCTCTAATGTGTTTATCTCTGTCTTGGCTAAGTGCTTGATGTGATTAAGTAGATCTAGTTATGCTCTATGCTGATGATATGTGAATAAACATTAGATCTGATATATAAGATGCTTGGTTCTTGATCTGTTGAATCTAACCTATGTTTCTGTGGCTGATTATTTAATCATCTTTAGTATAAGTATTCACTGTGATGCTCTATGCTTTCTGCAAAGTGTATTAATGAATTTATTTTAAGGAATAACTGATGCTAAGTGTGATGTAAGCAAGATACTCACAGATTTGTGTCCTAGCTAAGGTTGCAGACATCTAAGTCTTGCAACCACCCCTTCCTCTACCTCGGGTGAGACTACATCTGCTTCACAAGTGTTGTCTAAAGGGCCGGTAGTTAGGGTTTTGTTGGTGCTCTCTTGAGCGTTGAACCCTGGCTCTACCCCTGTGCCAAAAGAGGGTGTAATCACCTTAAAATTGTTCACTTGCACCATTTTTAGTAGTTACACATGAATACATCACAATTGGCATTCATAACCCTCGTTTGAATCCCCTTTCCATCATCACATGACCTCAAACTTGTTGGAATTGACCTAGTTAAACCTTGAAATTGACCAAAAGAGGTTATCATAGATATTTCCCCCATTATGTGCATGCATATAATGTAGATTAACCACCCAAAAGTTGTGCTTCCCTTTAAAATCACTAATTTTGATTATTTATGAACCCCATCAATGCACTCCAATTGTTATAATGGGATGTTAATTATATGTGAAACCATGTTAAACTCTAATTTCTATTTTTTAATTTGATATAGTCATATTTAAACATTGTAAAGAAGTTCATGTCAATGCATTTATCCACTACAAAACTATAATTGATTCCCAACCTGGCATTGACAAGAGTGATGAGTTCTGGAAAAGGCTTGCTTTTTCTTTGTGTGCAAATGTTGACTCATAATCTGGATAGTTAAATAGAATATTGTGCCTTTGTTCTCCATGTGCCCTGCCAGATATAAATTTAAAATTTGCATTTATTGTGGAAAATATCATTTATTTATTTATTTGCAACTATCAATGTACTTGAAGTGTAAATGGAACCCACCCAGAGAATGAAACATGGGCTAGACATCTTACATAAAACAACACAAAATATGGGAAACTCTAGGAAATGGGGAAGTCTCAGAAAATAGGAAAGGAAACTAACATCAGAAAATAATATCATTGACTTTTCAGACTATTGTTTCATCATGCATCCACTTTAGTACACAAGTTGCGTAAAATTCAGATGCCTAGATGATAGAATTGTCATTGTTGTCTTTCATATCATATTTGAAATATCAAATCGTTGTTTAGATTCATATCAAAACACAAGTTAAAAAATCTAAAAGGTGAAAATATAGCAGGAAGTTGTGCGCTAGTATCATAAGTACAAAAAAATGACTAATGGCACCATTGTAAATTAGAGAACATTTCCCTCCTTGTGCTTAAAAACACCATTATTTTTAAATGTTTGGTTGTTAATTGTTTTCATTGTATATAGTGTTTTATATGGTTTACTATTTCTTAGGGTATATTGTAGTTCAATATTGTACTTCTATTTTATTAGTGAAAGTTATAGATGTTTGGCAATTGTTTTTGCTCAATTTTTTTTTTATAAATGGCTCAACATATTTTGAATAAAACAATGATCAACATCTCCTAGATGGGGTGACTTTGGATATGATGGGTGGATGACCAGATGGGCAGACACATGGACTATTCCCCCTCCACCTCGATCCAGCTCAGGCTACACTCAACCTCCACCATTAATCCATGAATTTAACGCCTCGACCATCGCTCCTCTGCATTCAATTGATTTTGGTTCAGTTTAATTTTATTGTGCCTCTATTCATGGGAGTGATAATGGAAATGGGTGGATGCAGTCATAGTCCCATCACCCTGCTCGGCATAGTCGTTTTAGGCCTGCATTCTAGAGAGCCATGGCTCATTCGATCCCTTGGCCTCCTCCTACAGTTGGTACACTCTTTTTCCTCTGGCTAGAGCCTCCACGGGCACTTATCCCTCTGAGCCCAGCACGTATCCTCCAGTCTTTCATTGCTTCTAGGTATGGCTCGTCTCTCATCCTTTGTAAAAAAACTTTCACACACTCCTTATCTAGTTTCTGCTGGCTTTCATGATGCCTCAACTTAGAGGTAAGTCGAAAAGGGGCACAATATGGTATGCTACAAAAGGAAGGGGCTCAAGAGGATGAAGCAAGAAGGCTTGTCCAAGATCACCCCAAGAACCTACGTGTTCCTCCACCCTGGAGCCTCCCATTGCTCCCACTCATTCCATCACACATGATTTTCCTCCATGGGCCACCACTCCTAAATTTACTCTGATGTATTCTCCTTATGCATGTCAATTTGAATGGTTCGACAACCATGGTAACTCCCTAGGCTTCACTCCAAGGCTCATCTCGTCACATCCCCACCAACGTCCACCTCCCCCTCGTCCACCTCCACCTCCTATCACCTCCACCTCTGATGCATGAGCATCTCTCCACGTCAGCCAACCCGCCAGCCAGCCACGTTAGCGAATTCAAATCGCGCGTTGAAGAGAGAGGCACAGCCTCATTTAAAATTTGAATTCAATGTAATTGAATTTCTAGGTTATTGAGCCATGGAGCCATGCCTTTGCGCAGGCTATAGATAAGATAGGACTTTAATGTTCGTAAGGCGGAGATCTAGATCCAGATGCTGGACTAGACAGCCCATTCAATGTAATTGAATAGGGTAGGTAGATTGGAGGGAAGAGCTCGAAGAGCCCCCTCAGGTAAAGGATATTTTCAGATCTCATTTTGTAAGTAGAGTGAGATAGGGTAGAAGAGAATATATGAGTAGAGAGCAGAAGAGAAGAGCTGAGACCTTGTTACAGGCCGTGCTCAGGAACACCTTGTAAATACAAGCATTTGCCATTTTAATATAAACATAAGCAGTTTCTCCTCCATGTATTTCTCTGTTATGTGGCTGTCTATGAGTATTCAATGATGCCATGAATGAAGGCTATAGATGTAGTTGTGCATTTGCAGGAGTGTGTTTGATTTCAGGTTTGAGAGGTCTTTGAGGCTTCACACCAGGAGGGTGTGACAGAACACTACGGGTTCTGATAGCCGTGCACTGAGGATGCACTTCTGAACTCTGCGGAGTCAAACAGAGACGTGATGTGGCACAGGAACTGGAATCAACAACTCAGAGAAAGACCTCAAGGTTGTTGAACACCTTGGAGGCAAGGCTGTGTGGGAGAAGACATAGTTGCAGACAAAATATCTGAGGAGTTCTGCGAATCTCTGCCAAGTGGGCATTGAGCATATGCAAAGTGGTGCATTGAGAATAACTCTGTTGAGAGTTCAAGAAGGACCAGAATCACTGAGGATTCTGAGAGCTCTACCGAGTGGGCATTGAGCAAGTGAAAGGAGTGCACAAAGGAAGGAACTCTGCTGTGAGTTCAGGAAGAAGAGATAGAATCACTGAGGATTATGAGAGCTCTGCCAGGTGGGCATTGAGTGAGTGTGCAGACAGGCATAGAGAAGAGAAGAAGACTCTTTGAGTTCTATATTTTGAAGGAAGAATCCACTGAGGGATCTTCACAAGGTTGTCGAACACCCTGCAGACTCAGCAAGGAGTTTCTTGAACAAACAGAGAGCCAGGAGGCCGTTACATTCTCCATCTACAGGAGAAAGGAAGAAAGACAAAATCCCTTAGGGGTCTGAGTGTTGAAAATCTCAGGGGAGATAGCACCTTTGTGTGCGTGAAGACTCTACCGAGGCACAGGAGTTGAAGAATCCTTCAAGGATTCAAAGCTGAAAGCTCAGGAGGAACAACGTCGTGGAGAACGCAAGTGAGAACTCAAGGTAAAGGAGTCTGTAGAGGAAATAGAGCAAATGTCAAGGCCTTTGGAAACTTGGAAATCCTTCCAAGAAAGAGAAGGAAAGCGCCAAGAGCTCGGGAGGAGCATCATCGGTCATTGGATCAGCCGAAAAGAAATCTAGACCGTTGAAGATTTCATGTCTAGGGAGCATCAGAGCGAGCGCACAGAGGAAGAGATGATCTGAGCCGTCAGATCTGTCGAGAGTTGCATGGGGGTTAAGCCTTAATGAATAGCAGAGGAGGAATCCTGACAAGAGTTGTCATTGAGATATCGGCATTTGAGAATCGGATTTCTTGAGGTCGTTAAAGTCGGGACATCAAAAGTCTCGAAACAACGAGGATTGATCTGAACCGTCCATTCACTTGGGACGCGTGTCAGAGATCTAGAGAAAGTCGGAGTATCAAAGATTGGCATTTCGCGAATCCTGGAGACGAGACGCCTGAAACATTTGGAACTGTGAAACTGTGAGATTGGATCAGGACCGTCCATCAGAGGAGGACGCACGGCAGCAATTAGAGCCATCGGGGAAAGTCTCGACAGGAGAGTCGTCGATAGTGAAATCGTGGATCAGGATATCGGGGATCCCGTGAACATGAAGTCTTTAAAATTCGGAACCGCGATAGAAAAAACCCTGACAAGGAGAAAAATTTCATTGTGGGCCAGCTGCCAGCGTATCGGACAAGGGGAAGAAAGCTCTTTTGTTGTGGGGCCTAGCTGACGTCAAGTCAGAGAATCGGGGATCAGGATATCGGGGATCCCATGCACAAAGTGTTTATGTATTTCGACATTGCGATGTCCGAAACCTCGATAAGGATATAAGGCTGCGGTCTTATGGAGAGTGTTCACATGGACCATGGCATAGCTAGGAGAGGCTAAGGTGTGTAAAGGGCGCGTATCAGCGAAATTGCTCATCGGAGATCGGGAGTTCGAGAGGAGAGAGGTTCTCAACATCAGAAAAGATGAAACCTCGAAACCCTAAATTGAGTCAGGAGAAGGTCACAGGCGCTTGCAGAGGTCATGACAGGGAAAAGGATAAGGACCTGTGGAGCAGGTTGTCAATAGAGATTCCAGCAGGGAATCAAGTGAGCCGCTTTGGCTCGCATGAGGAATTGAATCATCCTGTGAGTAGGGTCGCGATGGGGGGTGGTCGTGTGGCCCATACTGCATCAGGTGGTATCAGAGCCTAACTCTTATCTGTATATTTTAGGCAGGAAGAGGAAGAGGAGGAAAAGAGAACTCTGATACACATCAATTGGTATCAGAGAAAGAACTTCACGTATATATTTCAGGTGAAGCGAGAAGACAAAGGAAGAAGACAGAGTGCTTGAGACTCTGTGATGGTTGTTTGCAGGTAGGTGACAATCGAGAAGGCAATCAGGGAGACTGTAGGAGGATGAAGCTGGTAACACTCTTAGTGCAGAGTGACAGCAACAGGTTTGCTAGGAAAGCAGACAGAGACAGCACCATGGTTACTGAAGGCCATAGGCATGATGGGAAGAAGAGCAAGGCAAAAAAGCTTGCAGAGATGGATAAAGAGCTTGTTGAGTTAAGAGCAGACATAGAAAAGCTCAAATTGAAGATGCGGTAGGATAAGAAGCCGAGATGGGTATATGAGTGGCCCATGAAGAAGCTGAAGGCAAAATGGCCAGTCAAGGAGCTGATGGCCAGAAGACAGCAGAGGCTATTA
>JZKD02S1673067.1:579162-597763 GCA_000966675.3 Picea glauca | reverse complement strand
GATCTTTACTCTTACTGTCCATATGTTGTATGTTGCTTGATGACACATGAAGAAATATTAATAATTGTTAAGAAGGTATAAAATTGTTTAAACTTATAAACAACTGATTCACCCCCCCTCTCAGTTGTTTTAGTATTTCCAACAGGTTGTTGCAGCCTTTACCTATTCCTGAATGGAAATGGCACGTGGTAACAATGGATTTTATCATAGGATTTCCCAGAACAAGCAAGCAGCATGATTCAATCATGGTGGTGGTGGACAAGCTTACTAAATCTTCCCATTTTATTCCACTGAAAACCACCCACAGAGCAACAGATGTTGCTGACATTTTCCTAAAATAAGTTGCACGCTTGCATGGAATTCCTAAGACAATTATGTCTGATAGAGACCCGAAATTCACTTCGAATTTCTGGAAAGGACTCTTCAAAGGATTCAAAACGAATCTGAAATTTAGCACAGCATATCATCCCGATTCTGATGGAAAGACAAAGAGAGTAAACAAAGTAATAGAAGACATGCTAAGAATGTATGTGATGGATAAACCATCAAGGTGGGAAGACTACCTGCATTTGGTAGAATTCACCTACAATAATGGGTATCATGAATCATTGAAGATGAGCCCATTCGAAGCGCTTTATGGAAGAAAGTGAAACACTCCAGTGAGATGGGATAATCCAGCTGACAGAGTAGTAGTTGGGCCTGAACTGCTCAAATAGATGGAAGACCAAATGATAAGAATTAAACATAATCTAAAAGCTGCCCAAGATAGGCAAAAAATTTAGACTGATAGTAACAGAAACCACAGAGAATTCAAAGTGGGTGATCATGTTTTCCTGAAAGTGAAAACTAACAAGAGTTCCCTGAAGCTGGGAAGTTGCGCCAAGTTGGTAGCAAGATTTTGTGGGCCATTTGAGATCCTGGAAAGGATTGGGCTGGTTGCATACATGCTTGCATTACCTGCATCTATGACTATACATAATGTGTTTCATGTTTCACTGCTTAAGAAATATATACCTGATTCTAATCATGTTATCGATTGGAATGTGATTCAGGTGGAACCAGAGGGTGTCCTGCAAGTGCATCCTATGCGCATATTAGACAAGAAAAGAAAACAGGTTCGGAATCGAGCTATAGAACTTGTAAAGGTCTAGTGGACCTGGTACCATCCTGAGGACGCGACATGGGAGCATGAAGAGGTTATGTGGGTAGAGTACCCACATCTTTTTGAAAATTTTGAAAGGCTTGCAGAGACAGTGTAAGCTGCACTGAGGACAGTGCAAAAATAAGGGGAGGAGGATTGTAGTGTCCCCAAGGACGAGCCCCATTGCAAACCATGTTTTGAAAGAAATTGTAATTATGTGTTATATGTTGGTGAGCCAAGTTCTTATAAGCTGGAGACTTATGTGTTTGTTAGGTCAGGGAGCCTAAGTGTTGAAGGCCAGGAGCCTACTGTTGTACTTGTATGTATGCAGAACATTTAATAAAATATAAACACCGCGAGGTGCAGACCGACCACGATGAATGAGCGAAGGGGGACTGAGCATCCACAGAGTGGGCAAGGAATTAGGGGCTAGAAGGTGGGAAAGGGGCTAAGTGTTGAGCCTAGGGGGCTTAAGCCTGGAAATCATATTTTAATATTATTCCAAAAGAACATGTGCATTTTATGTTTCATTTCATCCTAAGTTTTATAAAGGGTAAGCATGCAAAGGGGATGCATGCTGATGGAACGCATGCAGTTCGAAGGGTGACAAGTGTCAGTCCTAGTGCATGCAAATAAAAAAGCCAGGAGGAGCTATGAGAGGGATGCTCCTCCATTCTACCCGACGGTCTGAAGGGGAACGATCAGACCTCTGCAAAAGAATACCCTGGTGCATCCCTGAAAGCTGAAAAGCTTGGGTTGACTTCTGAGATAGCCGGCACGATCCCTGTCTGAACGGTTCGAACCTGTGTTGACCCTGAGTGGATTGTTTGTCATGCATCCCCGACAACCAGAGCGTGAGTCTATTCTATGCTGGCGAACTAGGAAATAAGAATTCACTAGCCATTGTTGATCCTGTTGGGAAGCCTGTGTCTGTTTTTTTCCATGAGTTGTTGTGACCATGTAGTGCTGGAATGCGTGGGGTCTTGTTGGCCAGTGGTACAATGTTCTCTCCAGGTGAGAGAGGTGATTGAGGTTGGAAGAACAGGTGGTTGGCCTATGAGCGATTCTCTCCAGGTGAGAGAGTGTGTGAAGGAAGGAGAGGACTCCTAGAAGGAACCCTGTAGCTACCACAGAGCTCGGAGACTTCCAGTCCGGCCTGTTCCTGTAACCCAAGGCAAGGGAGATTAGCAGCCGAAGGACTGTCCAGGTGACACAGAAGGTGTATTCTCCTGGGGTGGAACAGGCATGTGGGAAATGAGGGTATGTGGGCAGTGAGCGTGGGAGGTTCCTAGGGAGAGAATCCCTTCCTTGGTATTGCTGTGTGTGGTGGCAGCTACAGGGTTCCTTCCAGGAGTCCTCTCCTTCCTTCGCGCACTCTCTCACTTGGAGAAAATAGCTCACAGGCCAACCACCTATTCTTCCAACCTCAATCACCTCTCTCACCTAGAAAGAACATTGTACCATTGGCCAACAAGACCCCACGTAGTCCAGCACTGCATGGTCACAACAACTCACGGGAAAAATAGACACGGGCTTCCCAACAGGTTCAACAATGGCTAGTCACTTCTGATTTCCTAGTCCGCCAGCATAGAATAGACTCACGCTCTAGTTTTCGGGGATGCGTGACAAACAATCCACATAGGGTCAACACAGGTTCGAACCATTCAGACAGGGGTCATACCGGCTATCTCAGAAGTCAACCTAGGCTTTTCGGCTTTTAGGGATGCACCAGGGTATTCTTTTGCAAAGGTCCGATTGTTCGCCTTCAGACCGTCAGATAGAATGGAGTAGAATCCCTCTCATGGCTCCTCCTGGCCATTTTATTTGCATGCACCAGGGCTGACACTTGTCACCCTTGGAACTGCATGCGTTCCATCAGCATGCATCCTCTTTGCATGCTTACCCTTTCCAAAACTTAGGATGAAATGAAACATAAAATGCACATGTTCTTTTGGAATAATATTAAAATATTATTCCCAGGCTTAAGCCCCCTAGGCTTAGGCCCCCAGGCTCAACACTTAGCCCCTTTCCCACCTTCCAGCCCCTAATTCCTTGCCCACTCTGTGGATGCTCAGTCCCCCTTCACTCATTCATCGTGGTCGGTCTGCACCTGACAGTGTTTATATTTTATTAAATGTTCTGCATACATACAAGTACAACAACATGCTCTTGGCCTTCAACACTTAGGCTCCCTGGCCTAACAAACACATAAGTCTCCAGCTTATAAGAACTTGGCTCACTAGCCTATAAAACATGGTTACAATTCCTTTCAGATCATGGTTTACAATGGGGCTCGTCCTTGGACACAACAATTGAACTCAAACTTGCATTAATCTTCAACAAGTAGGTTTACAAAATGAGTCTTTTCATGAATCCAATCTACATCATAACAATTCTCTTCAATCTACATAATAATAAATATCCCTTCTTAATCTACATAATAATAGTTCTCTTCCTTCATGAAGAGAGGGCAATCTCTTTTATACATGAGAGTTTAGAAAAGAATATAAACATCTCATAATTACAGATCCACTTTTCTCTCAACCAATTTCCCATTATTACAAAATATTATCCCTTCAAATCCTCACACATATCTCTCATATATCTTGGATAAGATATGAAAACCAAATCTCCATGATCTTCTTCTTGGAATAGGCTTGAATTATCTCCTCAAATCTTGAAATGGTGGAGGAAGTATTCGAGAAGAATTTTTGTATTAATCCTTCACATATTCCTACACATGATAAAGCTCACACATTTTTGAGATATGTATGAAAACATGTCAATTTTCTAATATTTAATCACAAATTCCCTTTCAATACTAAAATAAATGATTTTGGAAAATAATAAGGTTTAACCCATATTTAATTATGAAAATGGTATCATGAAAGGTTAATGGGGTGATAAAATATGAAGAATGATGAAGGTAAAGGTGGATGGAAATACGACATTTCTAAGACTCAACATACCCCCCAACTGAACTTGTTGCATGTCCTCATACAACTGTGCTTGGATCTTCTCAATAAATTTTGGCATCTGAATTTTGGCTTAAAGTGATGATAATGAATATTTCCAAGATGGGATTTACATGAGTAACAGTTGACATTTTCTTATGGTTGGTTCTTTTGTGAAAACCATGAATATAGAGAATGTTGGTTCTTGTGCAAGCAACATTCATTTCATTATTTTTTTTTTCTTCTTGTTATAATAATAAAATGTTGGTTCTTGTGTAAACAACATTCATTTCGCTATTTGTTCTCTTGCTATTATGATAATAATTTAACCATTTTCTTGCTGGAATAAGAAAACATCACTGAGTATAAGAAAGATCTTTTCATATTTGTGAATCATGTCAATATGTATATCAATTCTTATGAAGCAAAGTGCAACAGAGTATTGTTGGAAAAAAAATGTTGGTAAATGGTAAATGAGGCGAAAAATGGAATAATGGTAGTGGAAAATTGGAGTGATGATAGTGAATATAGTCCCCCCCCCCCCAACTGAATTGGTTGCATGTCCTCATGCAACGTGGCATGATTCATAGAAGTAAAAGAAAGGGATCATGGTGAGGGATTTTTCCAAATTCATTCACTCTAGCATGTAAGGAATTGCATGATTAAAGAGTAGAAAACAACATACCTCTACTTACCCAAAATGTTGATGAACTTGCAATAGGAATATGGCTGATGTGGCTGTTGGAGCATGGAAGATGTCATTGTTGCAGGATCATGTGAAAGGTGACTATTGTTGTAGCTGCGATTGCCATCACTGTTGGATCAGAGAATGTGAAGTGGATGAATATGAATTGCTGTTGATGAATCATGGAAAAGATGAAGTATGAAAGTGGAACTGTGGTACTCTCATATGGCTGGAAAAATACTGCTGCAAATGCTGATGGGTCATGGAAAAGTGTATGGTATTCCCCACTGCTAAACTCGATAATACAATTCTAGTCACGCGAATGAATGTGTCGATGTCGAGCATGAAAAGAAGTCATTGGATTACCGACCATTGATGAATGTCGTTAACCAATGCGAGGCAAACTCACCATTGATGTCAATAAGTGCCAAGGTAGCTGAGTACATCTTGTGAAGTGTGAATAGATTTGCTGATGTCGAGCTACTTGCAAGATCTAATGATCAAGGTACAATGATGTATTCCCATGATTTCCAGCAAGAGAACTTGCCATTAAGGCATGCAAGCCTCGAGGTACTCAAAAATGAACTGTAGTCTATATCCCAGATAAGGTGTTGAGGTTGATGGGGCAAGACTTGTTGAAAGGTGGGCCTTAAGGAATCCCACATCAGTCAACGTGAGTTTTGATAAAAATATTGGTAGGACTGTATGAAAGATCTCAGAAGAAACAATGTGTATGAAAAAGAAAGCAGGGTAATGTAGTCGTCAAAAGGGAACTGAATGGTTTTATATGCAAGGTAAAATGAATGGAAAAATAGGAAAGAGATGTATGCGACTCTGAAAGATAGGTGTGTGCTAATTCATGAAGGATAAGGAAATGGAAGATTGACCTCATCATAGGGATGACCAATGCGCTTTGAAGGAGAGATGCGGGGAAAGAATTCATGATGTGGAATGATTGTATGGATAGGTTTTTTGTAACAACAAATGTCATGATGTGTGTGATAAGACTCATATCCTTCAAGAAGTCATGCAAGAATGTTTTTCTTTTAAAAGTTTTGTTATTCTAGAAAATCACTTCAGCAACAAGATGCGATCGGCCGTGCACCTGAAAAAAAACTTAGTACAAATCCTTCATGAAAACTTGGGAGATGTTTGAAGAAAAACATAACATGTAGAAATAAGTACGAATGCATCAAGTAAAAGAAAAAAAAATGCATTCTTATACGTGTTGTCGTGGTCGTTGCGCACACGCTTGTTTCATAGTTGATTGCTTGCTAAAGTGACTCCAAGAAACCACTTAGCGTAAAATTGTAAGGTGTAAAAACATTATCATTTTCAGGAATGATGAAAACATCCATTTGCCATTTTATTTTCATTTTTATTTTTATTATATATATATTTTTTGTTTTTGAGGTTTCATAAGTGTATTTATTCCTACAAAAATAAACTAGAAGATTTTTGGTTTAAATGGCAATGCGAAAATTACTAAAGAATACAAAACCGAATTTACAAGTTTCAATCACCATATATAAGCCTTCATTTTCTCCATATGCAAACAATTTTCAATCTATGTGAAAGAAGGTAAATGAGAAAAGTAGGGTTCAGAAATAGTTTCCAATGAGAAAATGAATCTTGTTCTACAAATTGAAAGTCATGTTCTGCACGTTGAGAGGGTAGGGGGGACAAAACAACTCCTGCTAGAATGAGAAACCTACCATATCTCCTTTTTTACAATGATCACCTGGCAACTGAAATAAACACATAGCAGAGTTGACAGCAAAGTAGTTGCAATATTTATCAGAACTTCAAAAATCCCAATACCATTGCAGAAGTTGCCCCGAGATATTTACAAAATGATTCAACTACAACAAACCATAGGCCTTAATGTTCAAAATTAGTCGACCATAGTATTAGAAGAAGTTAATGAATCTAAACAAAGAAAGTCTACGACTACTAGTTTCTAAACAAATTGTGGGCTACTAAAACAAAGAAAAACACCATGGCACATAAATATATATATTGTTTTTGCACCACACCTCCCTAGTATTATTCGAACGGCCACCGATTTTCATGCCTGACCTCCTCCTCCTCTTCAAGAGTAAAATCATTCTTTATATTGAAGGTTTTTTCATATTTATTCGGGCGTCTTCCCCTTGATCATGTCAGCCACAGTCTAGCATGTCAAATCCAAAATATTTTTGATGTTGAGATAGTTGATAGACAGGATTAGGTCGAATCAAAGTGGCTTGATAAACTTTAACAAATTATTGATCCCAGGTCTTGATTTCATATTAAAAAATGGTTGACTGCTCATCTGCAGGCTTCTGTGCCTCGACATGGTACTTGCAGTACTCGATGACCTTTGAGAGTATCTTGTTGGAGATGTTAGGGAGAGGAATGGCACTAGCAGTGCCTGTATCCTTGATCATGTTCTTGATGGACTGAGATTCGAAGGCCACAACCTCATTGACATCGAACAATTCATCATTAGAGCTCTTCAAACTCACCTTTCATTCCCTGGCCAGGTCTTCCCAACTGCCTGATGATCTAAATAAACAGAAAGGAGATAACTCAGAGAGAATTCTCTGTGTGTAAGGGAAGAGAAATCAGAGAGAAGTTTGAATGAACTTTGCCTGAATGATCTAAATGATATTGAGGAGGTTGAAAATATTGTTGGCTAGATCACTTTTTGGAGCATCAACAACATATAAATTATGCAGACTCTGCGATGGACCTTTTGGAGATGCAATGACTAGAACTGTACCAAGAGTCGATAGTATAGATGAGATTTTCTAGGAGGTTCTGATGGAATGGTTACAGAAGAAGAAGTAGACTAATGATGATAGGAAGATTTGATGACCCTGCATGATCACTTGGCCATGAGTGAACGCTCCCACTAATTTCACTATGATTTTCATGTGCATATATTGCCATAAACCATTGCCAATGTCTAAAGAAGGATCATTTCTACAGGTAGTTGTGATCATAGAGATCTAGGCGGCACCATCTGACATAAAAAATGGGAACCTTATCTCTACTATAATGAGTAAATTAGTTTTGATCCCACCCGATTTTGGCGAGATGAGGTATATGTGAAGGATGCAAAAGTTTTGTTAAATGGTGATCTCCACCAGAAGATATGAATGTGAAATATAGATCTACTCCTGGGACAGAAATCGCAGCAAAGACTACTACAGCATTGGTTGTAGCCATCGACAATCCTCATTCCTTCCTGTTTCTCCGAGATATGGATACATAATCACGATGTAGCTGGCGGTTCCCTTCACAGTAACAGTGCATGGCATAGTTCTCTTTTGTTGATGACGTATCTTGTTCCAGGCAATGACTTCTCTACCATGAATCTACTCTCTCTAAGGCTGCACGACCTATGATCTAGAATTATCCCTAGTGATTCTCCAAATGATCAACATCTATAAACAACAATGGCGGTAGGTCATGGTGGCACCTACGACTCAGGCTCGACTCTTCCCTTAACAAGACAATCTCTTCTGTAATCACTTAGGACTAGTCATTGTGTATGTCTTTCCAGAACTCGTTTGCCCATATGCAATTTGGAGGCGTGAACTCTCATCGGCTGATGGTATGTATAAATAGAATCAAGCTCATCAAAGAACAAGACACATGGCGCTGATTGTCGGGCTTTGTCTACAATCAATGGCACAAGACACTTAACAAATCTCTAATTTCCAGCAGAGCCGTGTGTTGAAACTCTTGCATTTTTAAATGTTTTATTTATTTATTTATTTTAAATGTTTTATGTTTTTATATATTTATTTTTAAATGTTTTAAAAACAAAAAACACAAATCTATATTTAATAATTTTAATTTTTTATTTTTTTATATAAAAGTCATTTTTTTTATTATTTTATTATTCTTATTTTTGTAAAGATCTTGTCCTAAATAGAAAAATTAAATCAGAAAACTAGTTTAAGATAAAGAAACAATTTTTTAGTTGTTGTTTTAATTTTGTATTATTCCTAGATTTAAAAGAAATTTAAACAATTAAAGAAATTTGTTTGTTTAGCAAATGGAGATATATAATTTGAAATTGAAGCCCAACAATTCAATTGGGAATTTTTTTATTGTCAACAATTTGTCATTTGTGAAACTTCATAGTCATTCTACTTTCTGATCCTCATGATCACACAAAGCACGGAGGAGAGCATACTTATTCTAGCAAAAATAAAAATTTGAAAATAAAATCCTACCTAGACTACGCTAATTAAAAATTAGAGATTTGTTACGTGTATTCAAACTTCCAATGTAACCATAAGCACAACAGTAATAAGAATATGTTCATTGTGAATTTCAAAAATGACAATCGAAAATATATATAACCGTGCGAAATTGACTGTTGAAACTGTAAATTAACAAAAGAAAAACTAAATGGATCTAACCTGGCACCTGCTTGGAACCATCATTCGATAATGATTTCATAGGCATAGTTTTGACTCCTTAGATCGTGTCACAAATCCTTGTTATCTTCCTCGATATCCTGCTCACATAATTGTTCTTCATCAGATGTGCAAGGTTCCTTGTATGTTGTTTCTTCGTTTGCCTCTGGAGGAGTAATTAAACTTTCAGCTACTGTCAAGATCTCCTCTTCTAGAGAAGAGGAGTTCCTAACTTTTTCTAGGATCTGAGCGAGTTGTTCCAATCTTATACTCATAGTTAAACCATATCGAAAAAGGATATTGATTTATCATCAAAGATTTAAAACTAAGAAATTAAAACTATTTGTAAAAATAAAACACACCAAACTTGAACTCCTTGCGTTACTAGGACCCTGCTATCACTAGGTTATCGGTTTGCACAAGTTATCTCATAAAAACTAAATTTGCATAAATAAAAACAAACTTTTGCATATAATAAGGAGAAACACACTTTTGCATTAAAGTAAGAGGACAACCTAACTTTGGATCAATCCCACTAAAGTGGATGCACAGGTTCTTACCTCTCGTCTTACTGTCTTCTCTCCACCCTTAGGTCATCCATAAAACCAATCCAAAATCATTAAAACAATCTAATTCAAAATGCTACCTATTATCGTTTACAACTCCCAGACAACGATGCCAAAATGTTGGTGCAATTATATGCATAATATATTACCAAACATAAATTATCAATCGGGATTCATAATCAGTAGATTTGATGCACTATATGTGTCGATAACAGATAGGTTCCTATGTCTGTTTAGTATAGCTTAGATAAGAAAACCATTTAGAAACCAACACACTTTTAAAAATAACAATCTTCACACAATTCAAAATCTAGAAAGCAAAACTCATAAACAAGCAAAAGCTCTTTTTCAGGTGATGGACATGTTCATTGATGGCTCATGAAAAGAAAAGATGAACTTTGATTCTATATACTAGAGCAACTAAACTAACAAGTGGGATGCTACATTAAATCTCATGTATGGTGAAATATGGAGATCCAACTGTTCCTACATTACCACACTTTGCAACAAATTCAAATAGTGAAATCAAACAAAATAACATGAAATCAAAATAACAAATACATGAAATGAAAATCTACACTAACAATTTACAATAAGCTTACCAAGCTAGATCGGGGGCCCTTGCCGATGCCAACATGGAATATTTAGATCACCAGATGCTAACTTTTAAGAGACACAAGATCACTGAACTCAAACTTGCATTAATATTCAACAAGTAGGTTTACAAAAGGAGTCTTTTCATGAATCCAATCTACATCATAACAATTCTCTTCAATCTACATAATAATAAATCTCCCTTCTTAATCTACATAATAATACTTCTCTTCCTTCATAAAGAGAGGGCACTCTCTTTTATACATGAGAGTTTTGAAAAGAAGATAAACATTTCATAATCACAGATCCACTTTTCTCTCAACCAATTTCCCATTATTACAAAATATTATCCCTTCAAATCCTCACACATATCTCTCATATATCTTGGATAAGATATGACAACCAAATTTCCATGATCTTCTCCTTGGAATAGGCTTGAATTATCTCCTCAAATATTGAAATGGTGGAAGAAGTATTCGAGAAGACTTTTTGTATTAATCCTTCACATATTCCTACACTTGATAAAGCTCACACATTTCTGAGATACATATGAAAACATGTCAATTTTCTAATATTTAATCACAAATTCCCTTTTAATAATAAAATAAATGATTTTGGAAAATAATAAGGTTTAACCCATATTTAATTATGAAAATGGTATCATGAAAGGTTAATGGGGTGATGAAATGTGAAGAATGATGAAGGGAAAGGTGGATGGAAATATAACATTTATGAGACTCAACAGATATATTTACATAGAGATGAATTGTAATTGAGGGTAAGGTAGAAAGTTGTGGAGCTTAGTGTGATATTTTAAGCCTCATATGTTTGTGCACCTCATGTGGACATCTGATGTAATGCACTACACCATGAAGACATATCTATCATGATGCCACATCCACACTATAAAATACAGTAGCGCATGCTACGACCGGATTAGTGTTCAGTAAAAGAATGTCAATAACTCAACATAGGCTAGATGTTTTTGTATACGAGCGTCACCCCCCACCATCCTCTATAGAGACTCCCAATATCTCTCATTCCATTGTAATGGAATACTCTCACACTAATTTGTAACCTACATCTAATCCAACAGGTCCATACTACTTTTCATCATCTAGAAAACTCCACAAAATAACCCAAAATCCACATTTTTTCCAGAGCGAATGTTATCTAAACAATTGTGCACTTCAGTGTAACTGTTTCCATAACAATCACGCACTTGATCATAACTATTTGATTAATAGTCACACACATTAGCATGATTGTTCTCTTAACAATTGCGCATCAACCGCGTGACTAAAACCCAGACATACGTGCACATATCCATGACACTTCATATAGCAGACGTGCATATGTGCATGATTTTCCTTCAAACATCCACACACACCTATGCAACTATTATCCCAACAACCACACCCAATCCCAATATGGACCGCGTGGTTGAAATTCAGATCTTCACACACATGCATGTGCAAAACGTTGATAAATTCATGCACTGTGCAACTATATCAATTAAATATTCATGCATATGCGTGAGAATCCAAAAATACCTAGTGTAGTCCTCCTTACCTAACCCTAACAAATATCGTATTACCATCCGTACAACCCCAACCCCCCCCCNAAACCACACCTAACATATTCATGAGGTTTTGTCGGCTTACCTGGCTCTCTCATCGCCTGAGTCAGGGCTCGTATGCTCTCACATGGATCACCAATGTCCAATAAAAAACTCCTATATCCCCACAACAACAAGTACAAAATAGGTGGCAATGTGGGCCCCATGCCTATTTATATGCCCTTTTGCAAAAATTCCTCACTTCCATTTCAGAGCATTCGAGCTCTGTTTCTTTCAGCATTCACACCTCCATGATATAGGCTTCCTCATCTTCACAATGGTACTCTTGTTTTTTCATTTCATTTCAGAGCCCCAGGGGGGGGATTTTGGTGCCCTGGGTGCAGGTACTCATCACCTGACCACATTATTTTATCAAGAAACTATTATATATTCTTTACTTTCAGATATTTTTCATGTAGGGTATTTGGTTATCTACAAGCTTCTCAAAGGATGGTTATCTGGTTTGTCTCAGTTACCACATAGACTCCCCCTGTATAATATTTGTATTACCTAGGAGTCTTTAGGTCGAATGGCTTATAACAATTCCTACTCTGATAGAGAGTCATCATCATCTTCATCGGTAGATTCAGCATCTCTATGAACTCTGACTTCTTTCTTTCTGTATGTGGATTCATCTTTCACTACAATACCTAAAAGTACAATCTCTTGAACCTATTCCTTATTTACCTATCCTCCTTTTGTTTCATTTCTTTTTAAAACCTTTCTATATTTGACATCTTCCTTTTTCTTTGTAGATTTGTCTTCATCTCATTTTATTTCCAATCTTGCGATCTCTGGGACCTGGTCTTTGTTCACATGTTCTTCTTGTTTTCTTATCCATACATTCTT
Organism: Picea glauca; assembly: GCA_000966675.3. NCBI lineage: Eukaryota > Viridiplantae > Streptophyta > Pinopsida > Pinales > Pinaceae > Picea > Picea glauca. The sequence goes on along the minus strand of JZKD02S1673067.1, from coordinate 584,941 downwards.
ATATTTGATATCAGTTTTCTCTTTCATGGAAGTATCCATCATGCTTCTACAAGCTCGAGCTATGTGTCCATAGTTATGGAATTTGTAACATTCAATGTTACATGGGGCCACATAAGCATTTATTTCTTGAAAATTTATTTTATAATCCCTGCAATATGCAACCTTATGTCCAAATCTAGTACAATAAAAAAAAATGTCCATAAAAGAAATTTAAATACCTAGGAGTAAATGATCTTCTTTGTGGTGTAGTCCTTTTGAATTTCTTCCTTGAATGATCATGATCATGATTTAAGATTCTTTGTGGCTTGAACATGGATGCTCTTCTTGAAGATATATCTTTATTATTTTCCTTTGATTTCAATTGACCATGATTCCTTCCTTTCAATACTTCTACATAATTGTTTCTCTTTTCTTCATTCTTCTTTTCTAGCAACCTACAGTGCTACTTTTCATTCTCTACTGCTGATGTAAATGTTTCTGTCTCTTCAACATTCTTGTTGATCTTGACGACTTTTAATCTTAGTCTGACAACGTCTTCTTCAAGATTCTCAACCTCTTGTTATTTCTTCATTATTTGAGACTTCATGACCTCTTCTATTCTCTTTGCTTCTTCAAGTTGTATTTTCAATGTAATTATTTATTCTTCGAGTCTTCTCTCTTCTTGACCAAAATCTTCCTCACGTTGGTTTAATTCATCGGTTCTTTCCTTGAGATGATCTGTCCGTATATTTTCTCTTGTTTTTTCTTCTTCCTTTTGTTCTTCAATGTTGGCTTCTAAACATTGATTTTGATATTCTAGAGTTTATTCAATTCTTCTCACCTATTCTAGCTGAGATCTTAAATTCTTGATGACCAACTGAGCTTCTTCGGAACCTTGAACACTTTCCTTTTTATTCATCAATTCTTTCTTGAGTGACTTGTTTTCTTCTCTTTCTTTATTTAGATATTTAATTGCACTGATCAATCATTCTCTGTAATCAACTTCTACTTCTTCATACTCTTCCTCTTTTGAATCTGTCTGACATGATGAGCATATTTGTTCTTGTTCTGTACCTACATATTCTTTGGAATTTTTTGAATCTATCATAGGTGAAGAATAGACATTATGTAACTTATCCCAAATTTCTTTGGCTGATGAAAATTTACCAACCTTTTCTCTTACCAGATTAGGTAATCCTTCCCAAATGAAATCCATTGCTATTTTGTTATTCTTCTTCAATTCCTTCTTGGCTACAATATTTATCCTTTTTGAACTATCATATCCTATAGCAACTGATTGGCAAATATCATAACCCTGTGCCTCCAAAAATACTTTTGTCCTTCCACTCCATATATCATACTTTAAACCATTCTTACCATTAAACATTGGTACTCCATTCTCAAAATAATCCATGATCTCCTTCCAGTGGTTAAATTGTTTCCTAAAGGAACCTACTCTGATACCAATTGTTGGATTTATGAAAGGGGGGCGGTGAATCAATAATGAGCAATTATACCAATTATTAATCCTTTAAACCACAAGGTATATTATTTTACTTATTCAAACATGTTCATTTGTTCATCATCAATATATTACCATATCATAATCATTAACATTCATTAGTGCATAATAAACAATAAAAAACACATCCACACAATGAAAAATACACCAATATTTACGTGGAAACCTAATGTGGGAGAAAACCACATAATTATTTTCTTATATGTCAAGAATTACATTCAAGGAAGCACCAACTTCCAATTCTCCAGCTACAAATGGAAGGAGGCTCCAATTGCCTAATTTCTCAGGCTACAACCTGAGGGAAGATCCAACTCTCCAATTCTCTAGATACAACCAGAAGGAGGCTACAACCCCCTATGTTTTCCGAATACAAACCAAAGGTGGTTACAACCACCTATCCTTTCCCCATCCAACCACCCTAAAATATAAATGCCAAATGTAGACAATATGTCACTGTCACTAATTCAACCACTACCACTGTCAACCTGTACCATTAACAAGTGCATCAACCATGCACCAAACCTTTACAAATAACCTGTCACAAAAACCTGTCATAAAAACCTATCTCATCAATATTATAAACCAAATCAGATCTACTCACCAAAATCAATCACCAAGACAACTCTCAACCATATGCACAATATCATCAAGATGTGCATCAACCAATCACAACAACTCATAATCATCATCAATATCAATATGCACTTCTAATAATATACCAAGACAACTATGTTATATCATCCATAAACGATGTGTCAACAATACTACTAACAAGTGCCTCCAACCATGTACCAAGTATGTACCAATCATGCATCAAATACACATAAGCTATGACTCATCAAGATGTACCAACATAATCAACTATACACTTCATGTATGTGCCAACTCATTAACTACTTATCTCAACCATGTACCCAACATGTACCTCAACCATATACCAACGACATACACCGATATAACCATCAAAAGTTATCTAACAATTGATCACTCTATCCATAAACCCAATACCATAAACTATTAAACCAAACCATGTGCCAGAACAACCTCTATCTGTAACATACCTCAACCAAAATCCCTCATCAATTTCATCATCCAAATATGGATTTTAACTCTATAATAGACCTATTTTATATGATCACATACCTACAAACCCTCCTTAACTTTAACAACATGAGACTAGCATTTTCATCAAACTTTACTTTAGTCTCACATGACTAATTTTGGATTAGTCAACAACCCTAACTTGAAACAATCATAAATATGTAGTTGTAATGAATAAAGGCATGAAAATGGTACATAATGTTCTTCAATGTCTTATCTGCAATTCCTCTAGGTTTCCCTGCTTGGAACCTCCTAGAAAAGGAGTTATAGAAAAAGTGGTATACCTTGTTGAATTATGTCTTATTCTAGAGAGAGAACTTGTTGAGCATGCCCTGAGTGGAATATTTATTGTGTATATCTGAAAATGGTACAAAACATACTAAATTTTGTACTATAACCAGTACATTTGTCTTACTGAATTTGGATCTTTTATGAAGAAGTTATGATGCTTTTACCCGAAACACCTTTTTTAGTCTAGTTCTAGGACTAGCCACAAACCCTATTTTCCACGGAGAGTAACTCAAAAAATAAAATGACCCACAAGATGAACTTTTTATCACAGTTACTTGTATATGTTTTCTCAACGGCTGTCATATTTTTCTATTTGAATAATTTTAGAAAACAATTTATTGCAAAAATGGTGAGATGACCTGTAAATAACATACCTTAGCAAGCATCATCAAAATACTTTATCATCCCTTGAATTTCGGCCTTGTTTACATCAACTTCCCTATGAAATTCATCTTAGATATCCTTTGGTTACCTCATTCACTTGTAGATATTCAATATGCTCAAATGGATACTAATAGGAGACCCTTTCTCTCTTATTTATACTCTCCAAGTAGCTTCGCCTAGAAGTATCCACTTAACCACTTTGTCCACTTAGCCACTTTGTCCACTTAACCACTTTGTCCACAAAAAATAAACTCTCCAATTCTAGTCGCAACTAATTTACTTTTAATTGTTTTCTTGTTGCAACCACTTTCACCCATGACTACCACTTTGACTGGTCAACTTCTTGTAGGATATTATAGAATAATTTGACTTCTTTGACCTTCTAGGATATTCTAGATAACTCATGAGGGTTCTCCAACATCAATTGGCCATAACTCTCTAACTGTGAGGAGTTATGTGGCATTCCACATATCACCAGAAATGACATGACATGTACTATCCATCTAGAATAGTCTTACCTATAAATTCAATGATATTCTTGCCCTTATACCTCAAACATAATTGGGTCCCTTACCCATGCCTTTGTGCTACCAAAATTCACTACCAGAGTTCTTCCAAGGGTTGATATCAATCTCTAAGGGTTGATATAAATTTGCAATATCACTCTCCAAGGGTTGAAATCAATGACAACCAAAAATCATCACTCTCTAGGGGTTGACCTCAATGACAACCAAAAATCCAAACCAATTTTCCACCAAACTAAGCCAACTTCCCGACAGTATTGATCTTTGCATCTCTAACCTCCATCATACCCTGTGAAATTAAGTTTTCCTGAAAACATACACCCTGATTATGAGATCTTGTGTCAACTGTCAACCTTGAAAGGAACAAAGAGAACATGGCGGTGATGTTAAGGGCCATCTAGTGTGTTATGATGCCAATCATAATGACACCCCATCCGAGGAACACCTCGTTCCTTATTATTGACCTAGCACTCAAATCATTAAGTTGTTCTTCGAATTTGTATAGCTTGTTATACATATCCTCATTTTTCTCATGAGTTATAGATGATATTTCTAGAGGTTTAATTGGTTTTGAATTTTTTTTTGGAGCAATGTGGGATAATAATAATAATACTTAATAATTTCTCTTTATCACAAATTTTGAATCATCAAAAATAGATCTTCCAATAAAATGTTATGTCAATTGTAAGTTGCATACCTTTAAAACCCTAATTTTGGAGATTTTCTAGATGGTTGACCTTTGTCATGATTTGTATACTTCTTAATCTAAAATTTTGGCCTACAATACTTTGATATTAATTCTTAAAATCCTGGAAATTTCATAGTTTGAACCTTCACTTATAAAAAGGTATAACAAAATTACACTTTGAGGGAAAATTTCCCTTTTATAATATATCTAATGTACAAGATAAGATAGGATGATACTAACACTAGGTCTCTGTTAAGCCCTAATATTGGCTCATTACCCCTTGATTGGGGCATATTACATTAGTAATGTTATTTTATTTATGTCAGCTTTATTCCATTAGTTGTAATTATACCTCCTAGTCTCCAATATATACCAAGGAGACATTTTCATTTGGAATCATCTTGTACTTGAACATTTAGGTGGGGTAAAAGGAGGTTGCCCTCTTGAAGAGGCTTATTATCTGAAATTATCTCTTTTTCAAGGCATTGAGTACTTTTTCTGAGGTTTTTCTATGCTATATTGATATTTGGTTCTTAACATATGGTATCAGAGCTCAAGGTCTTAGGGTTTCACTGCTACATCTGAGACACCTTGGAATTTTTTCTATAACTATTTTTCTACAACATTTCAGAAGGAAGGACTTGGAGGATATTTATTAGATGGATCGAGGTACGTTGGGCTAAAATTTCATCTCTTGAGGCCTTATACTTTCGGAGATACAACCTGTACAAGATAGGGTTCTCGAATCATCTTGAACTGAGTCATTGCAGAATTTTCCCTATAAACAATTTTATATAACGTTTCAGATCCTAAACTCTAGAGGCTATTCATATAAATTATTAAGGTATATGTGGTAAAAATTTCATCTTTTGGGTCATCTTAAATTTGTGGATACACCTTGTGGAAGATAGGGTATCTGACTAGTCCTATTGACTAGTCTCAAGAAGGTGTTCCAGGTAAAACAATCATAACTTCTTCCTAGAGTATCCAAATTGAGTGGGACTAGTTTCATTGGATAGTGGACAGTCTGTAGTATTTTTGGTATGAGTTTCAGAATTTTATATCAATCATTTTGTGCGGAGCACGCTATACAAAAAAAGAAAGATTGTCTAGCAGAACCACCTCAAAATCAAGGTTCAAAAGTGATACTTTGCCAACATGCCACCCAAAAAGGAAACTTCTACACCAAATAAGCCTCCAGAAAATCCTACTTGGACTCTTGATGAAGGTGAAGAAATGTGTAGGGACATAAATGATTTACAAAAGAAGATAGTAACAAAAGATGAACTA
>JZKD02S1673067.1:567806-579112 GCA_000966675.3 Picea glauca | reverse complement strand
TTTAGAACCTAATCAATTTGTATGGTATCAATGGCTTTGTTCTTGCAAATCACTCATCACTTGGACAATTTTCATGGAAGAAATGATAGCACACTATGAGGATACAAGGAGCAATATCTTCTTTACCCAATTGATAAATGTCAAGAAAAAGGGTTCAGTTACCAAGTGTTAGCGATATTTCTTGTCTCGGGATTAGGTGTACCCAGGTCTATAGTTTGCACAGGAAACGCCCAAGCACAGCGCGGGAGAATCCCGTTTTTCAGTAGCAAGTCAAGTAGTAGCAAGTCAAGCAAGCGGGTGAAATTTTTTGCCATCGGTGGCCGAGATCCATTCATTAAAACAGATCGACGGTCATCGGGTTCTTGGGGCCATTAAGTTGCCCGGGGTTTAGCACAAAGGACAACACCAATGGTTCAAATAAAATCTGGATCGTCCAATCTTGTTGGGACAGGTGGTAGCCAGTCAGTGTATCGGGGATCGGTGATTCGGGAGACAAGGAGTTGTCCGTTCATTGCATTTGAAATCGTCGATCAGCGAAGTTTCGAAAGCACCTTTGGTGCCTAGCCCCGGGTCTCAGCCCCATGTCATATCAAGCGAGCTTGCAAAATGGTGGGAGCCCCCTATATAATATCATACTATCTGGGCCATTCATCTGAGGGACACGCAACACATGTCCGTGTCACGTCGACATTCAGGAGTTCGAGGAGTATGCGCTCCTCGTCCCTTAACTTCTCGAAACCCCGAACCTCGAAATACTGATAGCACCCAGAATCGGGCCCGTGGTTTTGGCACCTGGTCATAAAGGAGAAAGCCTAGAGGAGGGGAGCTTATGATTAAGTGAGAAGCAAATTTGGATGGCAGAGATTCGTGCGCCCGGATCAACGGCACACATGGGATTCCGGAGCCCCCCCACCTTTCTACCGTTAAGTGGAGGGGGGGGGTCCAGAATCGAGGGCGCACCTCTTCAATGGTCATGATCGAAGCGCCTAGATCAACAGTTCCCAAGGTGATTCCGGACCCCCCCCCCCCCACCTTTCTATCTTTAAGCGGAGGGGAGGGGTTTGGAATCAATCATGCACCTTCCCATCGACCGAGATAAAAGTGCCCGGATCAACGGCGCTCAGGTGATCTCATCCTTCTCAGCTGCTCTATTGTTAATCAGTGTGGGCCCTTTCCCCGTCGTGTCATCTTGTGGACCATCCTCTCCCCTGCCGCCTGTTCGCCTCCTGACCGTAACATGAGGCTCACCCTCCTTAGCTCTTCCTCATCCTCCGACATCTGTCTATCTCCCCTCTTGCGGTCCCTATGGTTTCTTCCTCCATCTCATCATTCACTCACTGCCTGCCATGCATCCCGCTCCTTTCCATGTCAGCCTCCTATCAAGGAGCACCCGTTATATCTCATCCCCTGCTCCCACCACTTATTTCCTTCCACCATGTGTCTTCCCCTGTCGCCTCTCTCACACCTCATTGCTTCTTAATTCCCCCCCACAGTTTTGGTTCCACCACTCCCCTTCCGCGCCTAACCCTTCGTGCTAGCCTCCACGCTATTCATCGGGTCGTTCAGTTAATACAGGTGGTAGCATGAGGGGTCTTCCATGTCGCAGAAGTGCCAAGTTGGCTGAGCCATCCTCAATCCCAATGAATTAGTTATTGAAGCAGTTGGTGGTGGTTAGACATCACCTCTGCCATAATGGGAAAGTCTAGCGATGCATTAAAGGCACGTTGATTCGCCCACGGAGCTATCAGGAGTTCGATTGCATCCGCCGTTGGTGCACGATTATTCAAAGATTGCAGGTGCAGATGGTCAGAAGCCATGCAGACGCAAAGTTTAATGCAACGTCTCGGTTTTGTTGTTGTTGTTGTTTTGAGTATATGTAGGCATTTCCGCCATTTTGGTATCCATCGATGGTAGATCAGAGCTCCCTACTGTAAAGTTTTAACAGATATTCTAGTTTCCTGGGTATGCATTTGTATTTGAGATTTCTTGTTTTATGACAAACAGTTTTCCTATCCCATCTATGTTTTCCTCTCATACCAGGGAATTCGTGACTGACTGATTCTCGCGAGTCATTGTAGTTATGTTATGATGAAAGGTTCATTGTTGCATGATTACATTCTCTGGTTTTGTGTTTGAATGTAAGATGATATTGCCTTCAAATGTTTTCTTCTACAGTCTGTTAGTAACTCGATGTTAGTATCAGACCTCTGCTTTTCTATTATATAAGTCTTCCACCTGTTTCATCCTATACTACAACTCACTGTCTGAAGTTTATATAAGACCTCACTCACCCATGCATGCCTGGCCTAGTTTCGGAGTTGGAACAATATTGTTTTGAGTTGGCTTCCATTCGGTCACCCCATCTATAAACCACCGTGACATAAAACTGATGGGCGTCGGGCTCTGCTCCTGCTAGAAATCTAGGAGTGACTTCCGTCGCCAACATTTCTGGCATCGTTGCCGGGGACGAAGTTGAATATTTTCCTCGGGATTGAACGACAATGATTAACTGATTCTGAAGGTGCATTAGATATCAGAATTATCAAGATTGTTGTTGTGCACCTGGCGACTCCATTGTGACGACTCCACTGGGGAGAACCTTCTCTATCAATTGTGGCTTTTAGAGGCAAACACACGCGGTCTCATCCACAGCTGCCCCTAGCTACACCTGAAACCGATCCAGAGGTGGTTCTCAGAAAAGGAAAAGCCCCTGAAGAAGAAGCTTCCACCGCCGAAATAGGTAATCCACCATCTCCTTCTGTAAGAACTCCATTTTCTCCTCCTTAGTTTCTTAATAGACCTCCTTCAGAAGTTTCCCATTTCCTAAATTTTGGGAGTGTTCCTACTGAGTTTTCCCCTCCTGGTCTGGGATTGGAGGGAGAAATACTTGTCACTCCCCTCTCCTCTGAAGTTGTACCTTGGCGTAGACCCAGGACCATAGAAGATTTCCCCACTCCTGCACAAGGAGGAGCCCCTGCTGACTTGAGCTCGTTATCTTTATCCTTAAATCCTCTCTTGTTTCCCACTCCACTTCGAGACTCATTTCCCGCAGCCCCTTCATGAAGTCCTTCTCCTCCAAGTTCTCCTCCACCTAATATTCCTATGGCTAGTGCTAATCCCCCTATGACCGAAATAGAGGTCATCATAGCCGCTAGGTATGCTCCCCTCATGCTACCACAACATCTCAATAACCTCCTAGCAGACGGGTACCTTAAACAACTGCCCAAGTTTACAGGTGAGGGGGACACAGCTGTTGAAGAGCACCTAGCAGCCTTTTACACTTTCGCGGATGATAATGTTATCATGCACATAGACGTATGGATGAGGATTTTTGTCCATAATCTCCAAGGAGAGGCTAGAAAATGGTTCAAGGCCCTGCCTCCTGGATCTATTGATGGGATCAGAGCTTTAGATAATGCCTTTTTGAGACAGTGGGGAGATAAAAAATACTTCATGTATTACATGACAGAGTTTGGGTCGTTGAAGAGAAAGGAAGGAGAGTCTGTTTCTAACTTCTCCAAGAGATTTAATAAAATGTACAACAAAATTCCTGCTGAGATAAAACCCTCCGAAGCCTCTGCAAAGATCACTTACTCTAGCGCCTTCGATCCTGATTTCTGCCTACTGCTAAGGGAGAGAAGAGCTGCTATGCTGGCGCACATGCAGGATGCAATCGTGGAGGTAGAATCCAACATATTGGTTGTAAACTGACTCAAGAACGTCGGTGATAGAAATACGTCCAAGAACAGGCCTGACACTTCCTCATCCAGTTCCTCTCCCCTGCCCCATTAGACAGATGAGACAGCTAGAGCAATAAAATTGCTTGCTGCCAAGATAGAAAGGTGGGAAGTGGAGGGGAAGCCCATGTACAAAAATCTCTAGAAAACTAATAATAGAGGTTCCAGACGACCTGTTAACAATATGCCTCAGGTTTTCCTGAGGGAACAAAGGGGAAAAGATAGAGAGGATCAAAGGATTCAAACCCCCCTCCAAAACAACCTAGTTGATCATGAGGAAAGAGAGGAGATAGACGAGTTTGGCCCTGAAATTCATTGTATTGAAGAAACTCCCCCTTTTCCCCATTTGACACAATCTGCATATGAAGAATCCCTGATGAGCACTCAAATCCATGAGCTGGGTAAAGGAGAAAGGGTCGGTCACACCTCTAACAGATACAATCTCAGATCGAGAAGGAAAGAAGGAGAATTTGGCAGCTCAGACCAGCCCCTCATAGCAGAAAGGCCTATTAGATCTGCAACAACCGCTACTAAAGATAAAAGAGCTCAGAGTGCTTTGCCAGCAGTCAAAGAACCCGTCACCGAGGTAAGGGAAGCTCCTAAGCCCATTCCATCCTTTAATTTTGAACATGAAATTCAAAAAATTAGGATCCCCGTCCCCCTCTCAGAGCTAGTAAAAAACTAAGATTTTAAAAGATCCCTCTCCAAGCTGCTACAATCCAAGTCTCCCCAGCCTCCCTCTGACTCAGTAAACCTTCAATATGAGAAGCCAACCGTCGTCTTAGGCCCCATGGTAGAAGACAGAGATGAATCATCCCCTCCCTTCTACACATCCCTGAACATACATGATAAAGTGCTGCATAATTGTCTCATGGATTCAGGAGCCTCCCACAACCTTATGCCAAAGATAGTCATGGAAGAATTGGGAATGGAGGTGACAAGAAATTATCATGATTTATATTCCTTCAACTCAAGGAGAGTGCAGTGCCTAGGAGTCATCAAAGGCCTAGTGGTTTCCCTGTTTCAGCTGCCCATGAAAAGTGTGGTCATGGATATTGTGGTAGCCGACGTCCCCCCCAAATTCGGTATGCTGTTGTCTAGATCATGGATAAAAAAACTTGGAGTGACACTACAGATAGATCTCACATACACCACCATCCTGGTCTTCGGAGGGGAACAAAGGAGATTGTACAGAGAAGCCCAGCTAGCCTATATTGTCAGTGATGAAGCAGACCCTACCAATCACCCCATCTTTGCACTTGACACTGACTTGGGGTCTAGTTTGTTGCAGCTTATCAATGCCCCTGAAATCTCTTTACTAATCAGAAAACATCCCATCCCTGATCATCTGATTTCCCCTCAAAGCTCCTCTGTGTGGAGGATGTTTTTTTACGGAGCTTCTTCTAGCGAAGGCACTGGTGCTGGAGTGGTTTTCATATCACCTTGTCAAGAAGCCGTGTCCTTGTCATACAAGCTGGAATTCGAAGCCACCAACAACATGGCAGAGTATGAAGCTCTTGTTCTAGGTATGAGGGCCGCAAAGGAAATGGGAATTAAATATATAGCAATATTTGGAGATGCTGAGTTGATTATTCAGCAGGTAAGGAAAGCTTAGCGTGCTCATAATTCCCGGCTCAGGAATTATCGGAATGAAGTATGGGACCTTATTGATAATTTCTTCTTGGCTTTTAACATTTCTTTCATTTCGAGGGGAGAAAATACTTTGGCTGATTCTTTAGCTGTCTCAGCTAGTGTGCTCAAGCTTCCTCTACCGCCTATGGCAGAAAATGATGTTGATATAAGATATAGGCCCTCCGTGCTGAACAATGTCAAGCATTGGAAGGTGTTCGAGGATGATTCTAAACTCGAAAGGTTTCTGCAATCAATTGACAAATTTTCTGCGTTGCATATTGACCAAGATCCCGACCTGGAAGGTGACCCTCATCCTGAGGAGTTTTTAAATAAAATCGCTAATCATCAGATCATTCAGCTACCCAGCAATCACATTCCGAGAGGACTTGTCCCTTTAGAAATATTGTTCGATGGGAATGATGTGCCAGTAAAGTGCAGGGTCTCAAATGAAGATGCCGATACAGTCGAATGCAACATTGGCACACCGAAGGAGCCCAGGTTTGTCAAATTATCAAGCAGTTTGATCAGAGAATAGAAGGCTGAATATACTGAGTTGCTAAAAGAGTTTGCTGATGTGTTTGCATGGACGTATGAAGACCTCAAGACCTATGACACATCTTTCATTGAGCACAATATCCCACTAAAGGAAGAGGCTAGGCCATTCAGGCAGAAGCTAAGACAGGTAAATCCCATGTTGCTTCCCGTCATGGAAAAGGAAGTTAAAAGTTGTTGGATGCACACATCATTGTCCCCTTGAGATATTCTGAATGGGTGGCCAATTTGGTCCTAGTAAGGAAGAAAAGCGGAGAAATCAGGCTTTGTGTCGATTTCAGGAACCTGAATAGAAGCTCAAAGAAAGACAATTACCCTCTACCTAAGATGGAACATATATTGCAGAGGGTAACTGGTGCATCCAGGATATCCATGATAGATGGGTTTTCTGGCTATAATCAGATATCGATCATGCCTGAAGATAGGGAGAAGACAACCTTCACCACTCCTTGGGGCACATTCATGTATGCCAAAATGCCATTCGGGCTAATGAACGCAGGAGAAACATTTCAGCGAGCCATGGATATAGCCTTCATCGGAGAGAAAGACCAGTTTGTAGTAATCTACCTAGATGACATCACGGTCTTCTCCAGGTCTGGTAAGGAGCACCGCTGCCACTTAAGGAGAGTTTTCTTGAAGTGTCCGAGGTTTGGTCTTTCCCTGAACCCCAAGAAGTCCATGTTTGCTATGCAGGAAGGGAAGTTATTGGGACATATAGTATCGGTAGAGGGAGTGAGAATTGATCCCAGCAGGGTGGAGGCAATTCAAGCCTTGTCACTTCCCAGGTCTAAAAAAGAGGTTCAGGCCTTTTTGGGGAAAATTAATTTTCTAAGGAGGTTTGTCTCGAATTTTTCCAAGCTAGTGAAACACATCATGACCATGCTCAGGAAGGGAAACGAAGTGAAATGGAACACTGAGACCAGGGCCTCTTTCGACCAAATAAAAAGGGCATTGACTGAGGCACCTGTGCTTATCAGTCCCGACTATTCCAAAGAGTTCCTAATTTTCTCCTTTGCTTCTTTTGATACAATGGCGACAGTCTTATTGCAGAAAAATGAGAAAGGGCATGAGCAGCCCATCACCTTCTTTGGCAGAGCATTAAGAGACACAGAGAGCAGGTATGAAATCATGGAGAAGCAGGCCTATGCCTTAGTGAAAGCTCTTAAAGCTTTCAGAGTCTATGTCTTGCATTCAAAAGTAACAACATATGTTCCTTCAGCTTCCATGAAGGACATCCTTGTGCAGCCTGACATAGATGGGAAAAGAGGCTGATGGATCGCAAAAATTATGGAATTTGACTTAGAAATAAAACCCACCAAGTTGGTTAAAGGGCAAGGTTTAGCCAAGCTACTGGTTGAATCCAACTGCGAAGCCTTGGGAGTTAGTTTCATCAATACCCGCCTAGGATCTCTGCAAGCTGAATCGCCTAGTCAATGCTCTCAAGATGGCTTATTGTTGGCAGAATGTGCCTGGTATCATGACATTCTGTATTTTCTACAGGAGTTGAAGCCCCCCAATGGAATGGGAAAAAGTAAAGCAAGGGCTCTTAAGCTCAAGGCAGTCAGGTATTGCCTCATTGACCAAACCTTGTACTGGAAAGACCCTCTAGGGGTATTTCTGAGATGTCTGGACCCGCAGGAGGCCCAAAAGGTTATGTTTGATTTTGATAGCGGCCTTTACGGAGGTCATCATTTCTGGAAGACCACAGCCCACAAGATACTCCGAGCTGGGTATTACTGACCCACTTTATTCCCCAATGTTTGCAGAGAGATCAGAGCTTGCACCAAATGTCAAAAGTTCTCAGGAAAGCAACAACTCAAATCGCTGCCATTGAAACCCATAGTAGCTTTAGCACCTTTTCAGCAGTGGGGGTTGGACTTCATCGGAGAAATTCATCCTCCCTCAAGTGGTCAGCACAAATGGATCCTGACTGCAACAGATTATTTCACCAAGTGGATAGAAGTTGTTCCCACCAGAAGTGCATCACACAAAGTAATTATCAGCTTCCTGGAGGATATCATAGCCCGATTTGGCTATCCCAGTAGGATCGTCATCGATAATGTTGCTTCTTTCAGGTTTGAGCCTCTAATTAAGTTCTGCGAGGAGTTCCAGATCTCACTAGTTCACTCCACCCCCTACTATCCCCAAGGCAATGGTTTAGCGGAATCCTCTAAAAAAAGCCTGATAAAGATCATCAAAATATTGTTAGAGGATAACAAAAGAGCTTGGGATTCAAAGTTGAAATTTTCTCTATGGGCCGATCGTGTCACAACAAAGAAGTCTCTGGGCACTTCACCGTTTCAACTAGTCTATGGAGCAGAGGTGGTTTTCCCTACTCAGCTCGCCTTACCTGTGGTGAATTTCTTTCAAGACTACAAGGGAGAATTGGATCATATGATCAGAAGAATTCATCAGATAGTGGAAGTGCAGCAAATCAGAGAACAAGTGAGGGAAGCAGCTTATAGTCATCAGCAGAAGATCAAACAAGCTTTTGACAAAAAGGTCAAGAAAAAGGAGTTCGAGACCAGGGATTTGGTAGTTAAGTGGGATGCACCCAGACAGGATAAAGGCAAACACAACAAGTTTGATTCCCTCTGGATCGGCCCCTTCAAAATCTCTGAGATCTTCTCCAACAACACATACGGGTTGCAGGATCTGGAGGGTGAAGAGGCTTTCAACAGCCCAGTGAATGGGCATTTTCTGAAAAAATGTTTTATTTGAGCCTTAGACAGCTCCTCTGTTTGTAAATATTGTCCTTTTTACCTTTGTGTATTTTCTTTTTACATGTTTTTGGCTTAATAGGTGAATCCATAGCCCAATAACAAGGCACTGAAGCTGCGGAAGGAGTTCTTAGAGCATCGCAGGGACGACTCTATCCCCCATGGAGCCTAATGTTAGCGATATTTCTTATCTCAGGATTAGGCGTACCCAGGTCTACAGTTTGCACAGGAAATGCCCAAGCGCAGCACGGGAGAATCCCGTTTTTTAGTAGCAAGTCAAGCGAGTGGGCGCAGTTTTTTGCCATAGGCGGCCGAGATCCATCCATTAAAATAGATCGATGGTCATCGGGTTTTCAGGGCCGTTAAGTTGCCCAGGGTTTAGTATGAAGGACAGTGCCAACGGTTCAAAGCAAATCTGGATCGTTCGATCTCGTTGGGACAGGTGGCAGCCAGTCGGCGTATCGGGGATCGGTGATTCGGGAGACAAGGAGCTGTCTGTTCATTGCATTTGAAATCGCCAATTAGCAAAGTTCCAAAAGCACCTTTGGCGCCTAGCTCTGGGTCTCAGCCCCAGGTCATATCAAGCGAGCCTGCAAAATGGGGTGAGCTCCCTATATAATAGCATACTATCTGAGTTGTTCATCTGAGGGACGCGGGGCACACGTTTGTGTCACGTCAGCATTCAGGAGTTCGAGGAGTACGCGCTCCTCGTCCCTTAACTTCTCGAAACCCCGAACCCTGAAATGTCGATAGCACCCAGAATTGGGCCCGTGGTTTTGGCACCTGGTCGTAAAGGAGCAAGCTTGGAGGAGGGGCACTTATGATTAAGTGAGAAGCAAATTTAGATGGCAGAGATTCACGTGCCCAGATCAACGACGCACATGGGATTCCGGAGCCCCCCGCCTTTCTACCGTTAAGTGGAGGGGGGGCTCTGGAATCGAGGGCACACCTCTTCAACGGTCATGATCGAAGCACCCGGATCAACGGTTCCCAAGGCGATTCCAGACCCCCCCTGCCTTTCTATCTTTAAGTGGAGGGGGCGGGTCTGGAATCAATCGTGCACCTCCCCATCGGTCAAGATCAAAGCGCCCAGATCAACGATGCTCAGGTGATCTCATCCTTCTCAGCTGCTCTATTGTTAATCAGCGTGGGCCCTTTCCCCGTCGTGTCAGCTTGTGGACCATCCTCTCCCCTACCACCTGTTCGCCTCCTGACCGTAAGATGAGGCTCACCCTCCTTAGCTCTTCCTCATCCTCTGACATCTGTCCATCTCCCCTCTTGCGGTCCCTATAGTTTCCTCCTCCATCTCATCATTCACTCACCGCCTGCCATGTCTCCCGCTCCTTTCCATGTCAGCCTCCCATCAAGGCACGCCCATTATATCTCATCCCCTGCTCCCACCACTTATTTCCTTCTGCCATGTGTCTTCCCCTGTTGCCTCTCTCACACCTCATTGCTTCTTAATTCCCCCCCATGGTTTTGGCGCTGCCACTCCCCTTCTGTGCCTAACCCTTTGTGCTGGCCTCCACGCTATTCATTGGGCCATTCAGTTAATCCAGGTGGTAGCACGAGGGGTCTTCCATGTCACAAAAGTATCGAGTTGGCCGAGCCATCCTCAATCCCAATGAAGCAGTTATTGAAGTAGTTGGTGGTGGTTAGACATCGCCTCCGCCATAATGGGAAAGTCTGGCGACGAATTAAAGGCACGTCGATTCACCCACGGAACTATCAGGAGTTCGATTGCATCCGTCGTTGGTGCACGGTTATTCAAAGATTGCAGGTGCAGATGGTCAGAAGCCATGCAGACGCAAAGTTTAATGCAACGTCTCAGTTTTGTTGCTGTTGTTGTTTTGAGTATATGTAGGCGTTTCCTCCATTTTGGTATCCATTGATGGTAGAGCAGAGCTCCCTACTGTAAAGTTTTAACAGATATTCTAGTTTCCTGGGTATGCATTTGTATTTGAGATTTCTTGTTTTATGACAAACAGTTTTCCTATCCCATCTATGTTTTCCTCTCATACCAAGGAATTCGTGACTGACTGATTCTCGTGAGTCATTGTAGTTATGTTATGATGAAAGGTTTGTTGTTGCATGATTGCATTCTCTAGTTTTGTGTTTGAATGTAAGATGATATTTCCTTCAAACATTTTCTTCTACAGTCTGTTAGTAACTCGATGTTAGTATCAGACCTCTTCTTTTCTCTCATATAAGTCTTCCGCCTGTCTCATCCTATACTACAACTCACTGTCTGAAGTTTATATAAGACCTCACTCACCCATGCATGCCTAGCCTAGTTTCAGAGTTGGAACAATATTGTTTTGAGTTGGCTTCCATTCGTTCACCCCATCTATAAACCACCGTGACATAAAACTGATGGGCGTCGGGCTCTGCTCTTGCTAGCAATCCAGGAGTGACTTCCGCCGCCAACACCAAGCACATTGAGAACTTCTAAAGATTGAATATAAAGGTAACCGATATTCCAAATGAGCACTTGATTGATGTATTCATAGGAACTTTAAAGGATAACATTCAACATGAGGTTCGCATTTAGGAACCCAAATCATTGAAGAATGCATTTAAGGTGGCAAGAAATGTTGAAAGTAAAAATATGGCTATGGCTACTAGAAGGACCAATCCTAACATCTATAGAGAGAACAATGATCCT
>JZKD02S1673067.1:540322-555561 GCA_000966675.3 Picea glauca | reverse complement strand
TGAAGCTGCTGTCATCCAGGTCTTGGATCTTTCAGGCAAGGGTTAGACGAAGAGGACTTGACGAAGATGTCGCATTCGCATCTACGATTGTAAGTACTGCTGTCGTTATTCTCATCAATATGACATGCTTGGCCTGTTTCTTTCTAGTTTGTGTCTGATGTTACATGAACTTATCATTCAATGATAGATCTGTTTTCAAGCTAATATCAATAGAGTAGGAAGTAGTTGTATCTTGCTTTGTCCGCAGAACTCAGCGAGGAGAAAAAGATTGGAGCGCAACTCGGAGCGTGCAGGGACAAACGTCGATAACAGGTACTTCTATCATCCTTCCTTCTCATGTGTTAGTTTAGATAGATTTGAGAGAAATTCAGTGTCCACGTTAAGCATTTTTCTGTCTAGGGTTAAGGTCAAGCTCTAGAGGTCAATCTACTTGTCCACAGGCAAATTTTCCTACAACACAATCGATGATGTCTCCTCACACACAGAATCCATATTCTAGTCATGGCCATGGTTTTTACCAGAACCTAGGCCAGCAACCGAACTTGTCCTGGCAACCTGGTGCCATTCAAACTCTAGGTCCCTTTTTCCCAGGTTATCACCAACAACCCAAACTACCTTTTCTCGCAACCTTGCATTTTCTAGAATTGACAAGGTTGTTGAATGACACTATCTGTCATGATCTGCATTGTCCCCCTATGCCGACAAAGTTTCCTTTGGACATACCAAAGTTCAAGGCCAAGCCGAACGAAGATCCAGGCAATCATGTGACCACCTTCCACCTTTGGTGCTCATCTAACTCATTGAAAGATGACTCCATGTAGTTGCGATTATTTCAACATACTCTCATTGGGAGTTTCATGAAATGGTACATTAAGCTTGATCACTCAAGATACTCTTCCTTCGGCGAATTGGTAATGGGCTTCCTAAACCATTTCCAATTACCTGTGAGATATGATGCTGACACAAAATTGCTGGCCAATTTTGCACAGACAAAAGTGGACCATATTTCTGATCACATCCGAGAATGGAGATGCCAGAAGAGTTTGATTAAGGTGCAAGTCCCACCAGGATTCCTACTCGAGTGGTTCCTTAAGCCTTTGGTCCCATAGTTATCCAAAGATGTCCTGACATCAGGAGTGTTTTACGAAGAAGACGCCATCATGAGAGCTCAACATCTTGAGCTCATCTATTCTTAGTCTGGTTTATTATATGAGATCTTGCCAGATGCACCATGCTCAATACTTGATAAAACCAAACAGAGAGCTGGACCACACGCTGATGGTATTGTTGGTTTAGCACAAACAAATCCTGCTAAGCAATTAACGAAGCAATTGCAAAAATTGTCTATACAACACATAGCGGCCAGCCAAACTACTTTTTTGGTTGCTCCCCCTACTAAAATGTCAAATGTAAACATAGTGCAATCGACAAATCCAAAGGCCACCCAGCAACCTGAAGGAAAGAAAAAACAATGAAAGAAGGGTAAGGGGGATAAGAAACCCACTAATAATGCTGGCAGGGGAAACAATGAGAAATGGAAGGCGAGGTATCCGTGCAACCTATGTGTGGAAGACCACCCAACCCACCTATGTCCTCGGCTTTCAGAGGCCCAAAAGTTTGTGACACGGCAACAACCTGTTGTGTTAACCAATCCATTTCAGCATGGGCAAAACCTAACCCAAGCCTATACAAGCACGGAAGGGGGAAATCAAGGACCCTCTCCATCATCGAACAATCCCACATCTGCGAATGTGTATATGATGAACGGTGATGCTTTTCTATTGACTAGAGCGCATGACTACAATAAACCAAGCACTTCTGAGAAGGGAAAAGAAGCCAAACTCCCATCTCTTCCTCTCCATATTGAAAAGACTTTGGGTGAAACAATGACACGCATCCCAAAAGGAACGTTCAAAAAATCTTCTCACAACCCAAACGCAAGGGCCGCCCAGAACTATTCTATGGTGGAGGATTTGTCTCAAACCCCTTGTGCGATGTCCACTTTGGAGGTCCTCCAAAGCTACCCTTCCCAGAGGAAATCTTTGTTAACTGCTTTAGGATCTACTGAGACTTGTAATCTAGGTACCATCATGCTAGATACAACTAACTTAAAACCTCGTCTTCCTTACCACATAGTGTTTCATATAGTAGTGTCTTACCCCATGAAAACGTTTACTAGAAATATTTTTTGCATGGTGGTTGATGAGGGCGCCTCAACATGCATTATGTCATTGGCATATTGGAAGGTCATTGGCCAGCCCATTTTGTCTCCATCACCTACTCTTCTCATTGCTTTCGATGATCATTAGTTCCGACCACATGGTATCATTCCCTCTTTTCTCATGCAGTTAGGCGGGAAGACCATGTGCGTCGTGGTAGAAGTAGTCGACGCGTCCCTCGACTACAATCTCTTGTTAGGAAAGAGTTGGACTTATGCCATGCAAGTAGTGGTTGCTACAGTTTTCCAAGTCTTATTATTTCCACATGAGGATCATATTGTGACCATTGATCAATTGTCTTTCTCTAGACTTGACCCTTCATTGGGGGTGTCCGCGGTCCCGATGATTGATAATCCTCAACCAGGCATAGTCAACGTAGGGATTTGTTTGTGCCCATATTTGATGGGTACCTTTGATTACCTACCCCCTCAAGGCGACATCAAGTTCATATTCGACCACCATAAGGTTGATATTTTCCAAGTTTCATTGTTTCACACGACTTACTTCAATGATCTGTGGCTACTTCCTTCCCCATCGGCCACGATGGGTGGTATCGGGCACCTGGGCATGTCCATGCCCTTGTCCGCTGCTGAATTAGCATACTCTTTCGTCCAACAAGCTTCAGCTGACATAGATCCAACTTCTGCACAAGAGTTAGATCTAACTCTAGAGCCTATTTGGGCTCAAGGTTCTCTCGCTGACACCGATTAATTAGGCTTAGTCTTGCCCTCCGATGAAGCAATCATTGATGAAATGACTAGTCTAGACAAACCCTAGGACGATCTTCATCACAGATCTTACTTCCTCCCAGATTTAAGACGAATTGAAGCAGGGGAATTCACTTTGATCATCACTGGAGATAGGTCTTTTCCTATCAATCCTTTGGCTACTCGTGTTGTTTATGCCGAGGGTAATATGGCAAGTATCGCTAAAACGATACCTATAAATCTCTCTAGAACCCCTGGCATCGTAGACAATGTTTTCATCGAAGCATACTGCTCCCCCAAGGAGATACCCGACATCGACCCACAAAGTGTAGATCATGAGCTAACTTTGTTTTTTTTCAAGCTCACTTTGAGATCTGAAAGCAACATCCGGTGAGACTGCATTTATGCTTTTCGATATCGTTTTGATTAACTGAGAAAAGTAACCTCTACGGGTCTTCTTTTAGGCCCTTTTTAGACCCTATAAACATGAAGATATTGCCAAGCGATCTTCTGGCCTTTCATTCTCATTAAACTGAAATTTGAAGTCACATCTGTCCAACGGTAGTTTACCCCTTTTTCAGTCCAGACGGTCAACTGTACAAATAAAGGTATTCTCTATGGAACTTCAGTTCTCTAGAAGAATACTCTCAGGTATCATTTTAAACATTTTTCGGGCATGAGGGACTAAATTTATGAAAAAGGAACCCCCATGGAGTCCATAGTTAATCTCTTTTCAGACTCCCTAAAATTGAAAAGATCGTTGAGTGACATTATTCTTTCACACTCGTTAAAATGGTCCAGAAGAACATTCATGACGAAGTCCATAGTTAAGATTTTTTTAGACTCCTTAGAAATGAAAAAATAACTGAGTGATCTTGTCTTTATCACACTCGTTAAAATGGTTTTGAATAGACGTCTTTTCGGTGCTAGTTTACCCCTTTTCTGAACCGACTAGACTACCTTCAAAAAAGGTACCCCAGTGGAGTCTCCTTTTACGTTTTTTCAGACTTTCTAAATATGAAAAACCATTGAGATTACCTTCTTTGGGCTCATTAAACTTACATCGATGACTACGGTTGACATCAATGACAACAACCATTCTTCCAACAATCAGGCCTTATCAGCTTCTAGAAGATGGATATTCTACGCATATATTTTTTTGATTTTGAGATGTAGCTCCACTGTGTATTGCTCGTGGCTACACTTTATATAGTTATATGACATGGATCTACAGTGTATTTGATTTGTAGCCATCATTTTATTTGATCCTAAGCATGGGTATGCCCACCTTGGTGAGACAATTGTTATTTTTGCAGACGACACCTCCCGATTTTTCTCCCTGGGCTCACTTGTTCGGCACATCAGTGAATATTGTTAATGTATTTCAGCCATTAGATGCTCTTCTAACCGCATACATTAGGGGGCATCTGTTATAACCCTAATTTTCACCAGACATGCTTACCTGGCATCAGGCCATCTCAAATTCCTTCTTTATAGAAACATTGTTGAACAACTCTTCTTAAAAACCTCTTTTATAAAGTACCATGTGCCCTGATCCATTACTGCACATGTGTACATGCTAGCTGACCCAAAACAGCCCGTGTGTACCTACAAAAGCACGAAAAAAGGAAATTTGTTGATGGAACACATAACTTTGGGTAAGTTAACTAAACCTTCCGGCCATGCATGGCCGAGGGTTCGACCAAATACCTAGCTTCTTCTAGCCTATAAAAGAAGGGTTAGGGATCCCATTTGGAAGAGGAGAATCATAGTAAAGAAACTATACCCGATTGCACATTCCCTTTGTCCCAACCCTTTAGCCATCCTCGTTCAAAGAGAAATATAGAGCAAAGAAGTTGGAGGACAGTTGAAGAGGAGCCCAGGACCTAGTTCATGGAGAAGTGGCCGACTTCATCATTATAAGTTGATTTGTTGAAGTTAATAATAAATAGATACTTTTCCCATCCCACCATATGAGGTTTTCATGGTTTATTGCACATATGTTGATTGAATCTCTAACTCATTAACCTATATATCAAATGCATGTGGAGTTCTTTGTTTGTCTTGTATGAATGCAGGTCAGCGTTGGGAGGAGAGTTGCAGTCAAAGATCGATCAAGTGTAAAGAAGGATCGACATCAAATGCCTGAAATAAGGTATGCTCACTTGATCTTCTTAACTATGTATTTTCTTAAGAATAATGGGGATTAGGTCCGGGACGACAGTAGAAAGTAGGAGTCTTTAGGTATTTTTTGCATGCATATTAAAACCCTATGTGCTAGTCCGTAGAGGGATTTCCCACTCATAACACTCTTTGTTATCATGGATCAAAAGAGCACAATTCAACTGTGTAGATATTACACTAGAATTGAAATCTAAGGAAAAGAACAAGCTCAATCATTCATGGATTCTAGCAACATAAATTAAATTAGATAGAAAAAAAAACAAAACTACTATGTTTCTCTATTGCACAAAATTATAATTTATCACATAGGACAACAATCCAAAATAATAATCTAAATAAATATAATTACATTTATGATCCCTGTCTCCTGCAATTGGCCCTCCTAATATAACAAAGTATCACCTAAAGAAACTTCGGAAATGAAAGGAGTAAATCACACACACAACATTATAATGGACATCAATTTCTCTTCATATTAAAAAAACACTTGTTACATCCTAAAAATTCAAGAAACGAGAAATAAAAATCGGCTCCTTTGCTTCTATAATACCCCGAGGCTGAACCCCAAATTGTAAATGCAAATGTGCTTAAGTTGGTGAGCTATTTTAAATCATTTTTCATGCACCTTCCATGGTATAGTGAGCACATGTAATGCACACTAAAATGATGAAGTGCACACATTCCAGGATACCACGTGCAACAAACTTAAGTGTGCATGATTTTGAGGCCATAGAGCCTTTGTGTATATGTTAGGCTTTATAGGTTGGTGAGACAGTTATTATAAGCTAAGAGGCTTATGTGTTGAATTGGGCTGGAGAGCCTAGATGCTAAAGCCTAGTGAGCATATTTTTGTCTATGTCTTATCATTAATATAATAAATCGTTGTGTGTAGACCAACCACGATAAAAGAGTACGGGGAACTAAACTCCATTGGTTAGGGGAAAAGAAATAAGATAGGGAGATTACGCCAAAAAGGAATATTATATTAATATTCCTTAAATTATAAAGTAAGGATAATTATTTGATCCTAAGTTATAAAGATGGGGACAAGTGGGCCAAAGTAGCTCTCAACATGACAAGTGTCAAGTTGGGAACATGCATACATATAACTTGGACTTAGTTAATTTTCCCATTCATGCATTCCATCGTCATTAACTCACTAAATCAGATATTTACCTACTTGTCGTTGTACCCATACCTGTACCTGTACCTGTACATGTTCATGTACTTGTTCTTGTACTTGGTTAGCTTCAGAGTTGGACTGAAGAAGTGGGTTTTTAGGCCCATGTGATACTGAAGAGGAAGTTTGTTAGGTCTGTCAGAAATTCTCTCTAGGTGAGAGAATTGTTGGGAATTGATTTCCCAAAGGTGCCAAACTACAGCTACAAGGCTCTAAGACTCCCTGTCCAACCTATTGCTAAAGCCTAGAAAGGAAGTGGGGTAGTCAAAGAACTGTTGAGAAGAGAAGGGGCACACTTCTTAGGGTGGGACAAGCATGTGGGGAATGACAAACTATAGGCTCACTACTACATATGACCAAATTTTCCACGGTTGTTTGTTTCCATTACCACACATATCTGTCGCACTTTCCACAAAAGAAAAGACTATTTTTCATGGAAATTTTTTTGTTGCTATATTCATGAACCAGTTATTTTTGGAAACAATGAAAAAATATTCCCTCCATGTTTCATCATCCTCAAGATAGGTTTACCTTATAAAGCATGGCAATAGCAACGAAACTTCATCGCAATAGGGATGAAAAACTGTGCCAAAGTAAAAAACTTACCAATAGATTACAATGCAAATGCCATACATGTGGCACAAAAATGTGGAACGTTGTGATGAAAAAGCATGCCAATAGTGACGAAAATGTTTGGTAGAGACAAAATTTACGACGTAGATGTTATATGTGCGATGTAAAATCGTGGCAAAGTGCGACAAACTTTCATCGATATAGCCAGGCTTAATAAAACCTATTCATTGCATTGCGACGAACGTTCGTCGATATTTCCACACTTAATAAAACACATTCATTACCTTGTGAAAAACTATCATTTTTATTACCATGCTTCCTGTAGGTTTAAAAAAAAAAAAAAAATCTACGTGAGAAGCTGGATGTTGGGATTTGTGATTGACCCATACTCAATATTTTATGTGTGATTGGCCCTTCAAAGGGTTTCTTGTGTGAGAAGGACTTATGAGAGGGGGTTTTGGGACTTATTAGGGGTCTTTCTTAGTGTGCCAAAAGGGAAAACCAAGGAACATTGGGATGAAGGGGAAGATAAAATACATTCCCTTGAATGAATGGTTTTAATTGAGATATTGTGGCTCTGAACTGGAGGTCAAAAACAATTTGGTAGGGGTATCCCAGGGGGACAATATGGGAAATGTGTTTTTTTTAAATCTATCATTATCCTTGTGAGAGTGGGCCAACCCTTTACTTATCCACTTCAATGCAATCACAACCATTAATCAATATTAATATAGACTGGTCACAATAATTACCTTGAATATCAAATTTAACCAATTAATGTGAAGAGATAATCACAGCATGAGGTTAAAGGAATTCACACCCTTTCAACAATTATGTTTGTAGCTTTTTCGATAAGTAACTTGTATCCTTGTGGTTGATTCATTCCCTTACCAAAAAAATGAAGGTTACTCACACTCATATGAATGAAAGAAAACAAAGTTGTTCCCATGAAAAAAGTTATAATTCTTTGAAAGAATGGTAGATCACAACAATGGAGCACTTGTTTAAACAAAGACACTTACACCTATTCAAGTAAAGGTAAATCACCCTATTCAAATGAAGGTACATGATACCATATAAATGAAGAGAAATGGAAATGTTTAACTTGAAGGGTAGTTCACACCAAATCAAGTTAGTGTGATCAAAATGTTTTGAAACGAAGGGTGATCACACTACTCTAGGTTATAGTTTCTCACACCACCCTAAATGAAGGACGATTGCACTTGTTGAAGTCAGGGTACTCACATTAATTCCAAAAAATGGTAACACATACCATTATAAATGGGTAGGAATCACACATGATGAAGGGGAGATAACAAATATTTCACTTGGAGTAATGCAATTTGTTGGGAAGTAGAATAGCTAGTAGTATATGTTATAGTCATAATCTCCACCCTAGATGGAAGAAGGGAATCCAACATAAGATGAAAATCAAAATACATTTCTTTCTCATGATTTAGGACTTTTTAAAATTATCTTCACGTGGAATATAACAGAAAACATGCGATGATAGTCGTTGGTCATTTATAATGCAACAAGTGATGATCCCTGCAACCTTCTAGATTTACAAAGTTATGAAGAGGTAAGTGAGGGATCAGTTGTATCTTTGTGGCATCGGGGTATAAAATCACATCATTTGAGTTTCCATTGGATTCTAGAAGATCTAGAAGCTCTCCCAATCCTCCTCCAAGCATATATATAAAGAAGGAAAGTCGTGAGAAATAGGGGGAAGAATATTTTGAAGAGTTATGATGTCTAATTATAGAAGTGCTTCTCCAGTCACAACGACCACAACCAAATTTCCTAGTCATATTGAGAAGCTGAGGAGGAATTAGGAGCAAGGAGAAAAGAGAAATGATTTCATGTGAAAGGTATTATGTTTGATGTGTTTCCTACATGTTAATGAATACATCATTGGTTTCCCCTAAATGTGTTTGTATTTGATTTGTAAATTCTTAGATCCGGTCTCGTGTTAAATATATCAGGATAGATCTAGTGAATTGGATTTTCATAACATTAAGAGAGAAAGTAGATCAATATTTGTTTTTCTTATTGTGTGTAGGAAGCATATTGTAGGAGC
The DNA here is from genome assembly GCA_000966675.3 of Picea glauca. Taxonomy (NCBI): domain Eukaryota; kingdom Viridiplantae; phylum Streptophyta; class Pinopsida; order Pinales; family Pinaceae; genus Picea; species Picea glauca. Next base: position 546,618 of record JZKD02S1673067.1, on the reverse strand, counting down.
TGGAGCTGGATCTCAGGAGGTGCATCAACCAAATATATGAGGAAATCGTTGGTCATAAGGTAGGCTTACGATTCTTCTTGGTTAAAAGAAAAATAATTTGTTGGCATCTAGGGAAACCATTAGAAGTCTATCCCCATTGTATGTCTAGGATCAACAGGTAGGTCCTAGGGAGATCTAACTTACCATACTAGTGATATTTCTCCAATAACACTCTAGGTAGATTAAATGTTTGGAATGTAGAAGGCCGAATGATTTGGCATTAAAAGAGTCTCCAAGGGGAATTAGAAGAGACATAATCTAGCATATAAATTTCCAAACAATGGATTCAACCATGGGAGTGGATGGGGGACATAATTGGAATTAGGGTAATAGGGCTCTATGGAATTAAGTGGCTTATTTCCCACCATGAGTTTATAATTATTATGAAGTGGGGTATATTGAAAGGAATTACTTATATCCTCACCATCCTTGATGTGGGTACTACCAAAAGACAACACATAATACACATGATTGTGTACAATTGATTAATAAATGGGAGGAACAATACATGAGATAGAGTAGTGATAATATGGTGAATTTTGAGCTTTATATCCATAGTGAAAATATAGTAGGCTGGGCCTGCATTGGGATCAATATTGTCGCCTAGTTTTGAGCCAATTCTATCACAAACATGAGAGATGCAAATCAAGGACCCATATATCAAGCTTTATAGTGAGCACCAAGGTTTGATGTACTATGAAAGAAAGGTTACTTTAAATATGTAATTAAGGTGATGCAGGAAGCTATTCATGCTAGAAACATAGTTACTATGAATGCAATAAATAGAAAACCTTCCATAATTTGGCCACTAAGCCAATGCATGATTCTACTAGTCTATATAGTGGAAGATGAAGTCAACAAATTTTTGAAAAGTTTTCTATAGATAATAGACAATGATGAATCCAAAACAAAGTTAAGGGAGGTCCTTGGGCCAATTTTTGAGTCACCAATAGAGGCACAAGATAGGCCCTTAAACCATTTCCAGTGAACAAGGTATGGAAAATAATTTATCTTAAATGCATTGATTCAATGATATAAGTGTGAGAATTTATGCTCAACTTCAGGTTGGATGTTAGCATCCTACTGAAGTAATCTTGGGAACTCATGGGATGACCAAATTGGGTCCACTTGTCGATCTAGTGGTAGTTGGTGAACCAATGACACATTTTCCCCATTTTCAAATTGGCGATATGGAATTTTATCTCGATTGTGTGAATATTTATGCTTACTTTGAGTTCATTGAGATAGTAGATGACACATATCCATACCTAGTATTGTAATGGATTGATGGGGAATTTTATAATGATGTCATTTTTTAAGAAGGGTTATTGGATGGTATATTCATTGGATCTAATGTAGGGAAATAAATTTCTTAATTAGATAGAAGAAGTATTGGATGACTAGGATAGTTGGAAGACTACATTAATCCAGCTGCTAGTGAAAAGTTGAGTTGGATAATAGTATTATCCTATGTCATTTATTCCAAAGTGTCAATTACTTTTGGACTTTTGGTCTGCCTAGGGAGTATGAGAATTAATTGAAACAAATATGCACACTACCAAATTCCATTAAGTGGATTCATGTAGAGATTAAAGATACACTAGTGTTTAATGGCACAACTAATGCCACAAAGTTTATGGAACACATAACTTAACGCATCATGTTTTAATAGAGGGTATAAACATTGGATATCATTTTGGCATGTATCCTTGAATGATTGTGGGAATTTAAATATGAACCTTGGACTCACGAGAAGATATAGTAGGACTAGGAACTTACTAGACATAAGGTTTGTGTTGACCCATGTTCCCATCCACCGATCTTGTGAAGGATAAGATATTGATATGATCAGAAATACTTTTAAATTCCATGTCATAGAGACTATGAGGGGATATATATATATATATATATATATATATATATATATATATATATATATATATATAAGAGTAGTGTAACTTAGTGGAATGTATAGGGCTATACGGGCTCTAACCATAGACCTTCTCGGTAGAATAGATCAAAGTTATTATTATCAAAATAATTTGAACTATTCCAAGAACCCAACATGCATTTTATCTCATTGGGATCTTTCCATGTCCATGTGGATTACACTACCATTGCATTGGGAACATGTTGGCATAGCTAGGGGAACACATGCTACACCACCCCAGGTAATTTTCTAGGAAAAAAATACAAATTATTAGTTAATCATACAGTACTTGCACACATTAACAATGGATGGGATTATTGAATAATATGTGTTGGATCATCAATGATAAGTGGTGATCTAAGAATCCCATGATGGACATGGAAACATACATTATAGTGAGAAGACACAATTATCACAGCATACATTACAATGAGACATGTTGGATGCAAGTATCATTCAATTCAAGGCTAGAGTGCACTCTCCACTCCATTATTCATATTATTATCTTCATTCACTCATATCAGTACATACTATCCCTTTATCTTCTATCATTTGTTTACTTAGGGTTCATATGTGTATGTGGTTAAGATTTTGTACTAAAAATTTGTTATTGTTGTATTGGTCCATGTAAGAATACAAAAAAAGGTTTTTCCCATAGTCTATGATTCATACTTTGTTAAAACAATTGATGCTTGTCTACCAAAAATGCAATTCTATCCTTTCATGAGGATTGTGAACTTTTACTAGTATAAAACCTACTTTAAAAAACACATCAAAACCTTACCTTATCATTTTCCTTTCGTTAGATCCATTAGCCCATACAACTTGATAAGAGTTTTCTACGAGATGACTTTCCATTACCAAGACCTACATGAATCCTAAAAGACAAATTCTTTATATGAGTAAATAATATATAAGCAAATAAACATGCATTTAGTTATCTAAAATACTCTAGAAAAAATTTAAGTGGTCTCATACCTTAAAGAGCTTCTCTTTGTTTCAAGAATAGGTTATTCTCTACTGAACAGGGCCAATCACATGAAGGTGGAAGCTCATATGGCCCCTCCCCCCCCCCTCACATTGCTCTCAATTCCGCATACCCAACAAATGATTTTATTTATATAGAAAAAATATAGACATTCATGCATAACTAGGATAGTCATCAAAACATATGAACATATAAACATTGAATCATATGAACATATAAACATCAATAAACATCCAAATACAAGTCATGAATTTATACAACTAATTTTTCTTTGATTTATGTTTTTTTACATTCAAAAAATTGACAATTAGGGTATCATAATTATCTAAGGACATTGTATTTCGTGTTCTCTTTCCTTCTATTGTTTGTGTTTCCATGCACTCATGTACCATATTTATGGTATGCTAATGAGAAGGGAATCGAGGGATCTATGCAGGGTTGTGAATTGAAACATTGAAAATGATTATATTGATATGTTGAAATATAATTGAAATAACTAATTCAATATTTTTATTAACATTACACTATTTCTCTTTACCTGTCTATGTAGCTGTGCCAGTTGGTGCATTAATTTCTTGTCCACTTGGTTCCTCTCACAGTTCATGTTCGAAAATATTTAACAGACAACGAATGCTTGTCATTGATGGCAAGTACAACAATGAAGATGGGCATTATGAGAAGACGTTGCAGAGAAGATTCGATTAAGATCAGAAGAGATAGTGCAGAGGATTGTTGGAAGATCATCGATGGCAAGATCAGAGTAGGCAGAACAAAGTAAGCTTGGGAGGAGAAGCAGAATTTATGATCGCTGGATCCCATTTACAATTCCCAATGACCGTCAGATCAAGTGTTGATCGACACTGTTGATCCCACGCCATTTCGAGGCTTCGCGAATCGCAACTTGGAGAGGCAGGTAACATAACCACTGAAATCGTGATATGTGAAATCATGATTTAATCGCAGCCGTCAGATCAAGGTTTGTTCTGGACCGTTGATCCAGCTCCATCTCGGAGCTTCGGGACTCACGACTTGGAGAGGCAAGAAATATAACCACCGAAATTGCGATTTAATCGCAGCCATCAGATCAAGGTGTGATTTGGACCATTGATTCGACTCCATTTTAGAGTTTTGTGAATCACGACTTGGAGAGGTAAAAAACATAACCATCGAAATTGCGATATGCGAAATCACGATTTAATCGCAGCTGTTAGATAAAGGTGTGGTCTAGATCGTTGATCTAAGCTTCATTTCGGAGTCTCACCTATCATGAATTGAAGTGACAAGAACCTCTATCGAAGGAATCGCGAGATGCGAATTCACGATGAGATCTGGACCGTAGATTCATCGAGATTGTGGACCGTTGATCTCAGCTCCATCTCGGGGTTTTGGGGATCGCGACTTGGAGAGTCGAGATGCCTCATCTCTAGATTCACTAAATGTGAAATCGTGAAAGCACTTTATGCATAAGCACTTGGTCATCGCCATGGTCATATAAATGAAGGAGCTAGCTCATAAAAGCTCCGTTTTAGAGTTTTGGAACTCGTGACATGGAGACTCAAGATGTCTCATCGCAGAATCTCCGAATTGCGAAAGTGAGAAATAGGTAAATAACACAATAACCCATTAGAGTTAATCCAATGATGCAGGTGAATCTGAGCATAATCGGAGGGCTACTGTTGCACGTCATAGTGTAACTGCCAGAAACCACTAATGGTTTCTACCAGAGGACTCAAAGACACTTCAGGGTGATTGACAGAGGAGATGAAGAGTCTCTGGGAATCTTCAAGAGGGATGATGATGCTTGTGGAGGCAATTGACAGCTGGATGAGCATTGAAGCTTGTAACTAGAATAGAGAAGGTGAGCTCAACTATCACAGAGAATATGAAGAGTCTCAACTGCCAGAGAGGCTGAGGAATCTCAGCATAACATACAGTCATGTTGAACGAGTGGAAAAATGGCCAGAGAAGCTGAAGAGTCACGATGATGATCAGGTAGAGCACTTGAGTTGTGGAGGATATCAGCACAGTGTGAGTATGCAGAGGTATTGCGTGCATTGCATGCACAAGGCGCACAAAATCTATAAATACACAGTACAGAGAAGAGATGTGTTTTTTGTTGTTGTTGCTGGAATTGGTGTGGATGTTGTTGTTGAAGGTGATTCATGCATGAAGAAGGATCAGAGTGCAGCAGCTGAAAAGAAAAGAAGAATCATTGTGCAGTGAATGGACATGGTGCACAGAGCATAAAAATCAAAAGAACAGAATGGGCATCGGATGCATGCTGGAAGACAGTGAGGAAGTCTAAGTAGCCAAATCTTGCAGGACAATGATGAGACTAGTAAGCTGTTATTGAACACTATATCACTGTAATAGGTTTTAGTATTTCATATTCATAATCAGAGGTGGTTGGGAGGTGCTAGGGAGGACTGGTTTCCTCAGAGGTTCAAGTGGGGGCTTGAACACAGGGAGTTGGTGCTTCCTTCTAGTTGGTGCTAGAGAAACTAGGGAGTTGGTGCTTCCTTCTAGTTGGTGCTAGAGAAACTAGGGAGTTGGTGCTTCCTTCTAGTTGGAGCTAGAGAAACCAGGAAGTTGGTGCTTCCTTCTAGTGGGTTCTAGAGAAAAACAGAGAGTGGGTTCTCTCAGCAAGTTGCATCTTGCAAAACAGAGGTTGTAGCCTCACAATGAGTTGGTGATCAAATGTATGATAATGTATAGAATGTAAATAACACTTATCATATAAAGAAGAAGAGGTTTTTACCTTGTATGGGTTTCCTTGGGAAATCTCTATCTCTGTGTTTCTCATATATGTGACTGATGCTAAATGTTCCATTGTTCATTTCCCTGCATTATTGTGATCATCATTGAGTGCTTTGTAAATATTTTAAAAGAAGCATAATTGTTTAAGCACGGTGACAACTGATTCACCCCCCCTCTCAGTTTTCCAACAATTAGTATCAGAGCCAACCCATTTTATATAAGGGTAGATCCTAGAGCTTAAACATGTCAAGCCATGAAGGAAATTCAACCAATAAGGCCCCTCTGTTCAATGGAACAAACGTTTCCTTCTGGAAAGTTAGAATGAGAACCTACATAATGTCGTTAGTTGCAGATGTCTGGGATGTGGTAGATACTGGTTATGTAAGGCCAGTTGTGCTAGCTAATAAGGATGACAAACTAGAATTTAGCTTCAACACTAAGGCTATGAATGCTATCTTGAGTGGTCTTGTAGAAGCATAATTCGTAAAAGTTATGCACCTAGGAACTGCCAAAGAAATGTGGGACAAACTCATTAGTAGCTATGAGGGTAATGAGAAAGTAAAGGATGCAAAGCTTCAAACC
>JZKD02S1673067.1:515206-526202 GCA_000966675.3 Picea glauca | reverse complement strand
TTTGTAAATCATTTATGTCCCTACGTATTTCTTCACCTTCATCAAGAGTCCAAGTAGGATTGTCTGGAGGCTTATTTGGTGTAGAAGTTCCCTTTTTGGGTGGCATGTTGGCCAATTATCACTTTTGAACATTGATTTTGGGGTCATTTTGCTAGATAGTATTTGTTCTATTGTATATCCCAAGTTTCGGCCTTTATGAGTATGAAAATATATTTTATGTCATTGTCTGATATTTCTTCTCTGCAATTCCACAGGTCTGATCAAAATTGGATGTGCCAAGTGGAATTTACAGTAACTTGTTGGCATGTTTATCAGGCAGGTGTGCCTGTCATTGATGGCAAGATCAGAGTATGCAGTGATGGAAAAACAAGGACAACGTAAGCTGCTCAGAAGAGAAAATGCAATGGTGCACGTAGAGTGCAAGAGTGTGCTTGTTCATTTGATGAAAAACAGGCATGCAAGGAAGATCAGTAGCACAAGGATAATGGCATGGAAAGATCAGAAGCGTAAACTCCATTTCAGAGTTTCAGATACCAGGAAATTGAGAAGTCAAGAGTTGAGACTCTTCAACACAGGAGTCCCATAGTTGTGAAATCCGGAATCCCAAAATCCTGAAATAGGCACATAAATGAAGTGTTTCATAGACCGGGAAATAACTCCATTTCGGAGTTTCAGATACTGGGATTTGGATGAGTCAAGAATCTTCATCATCAAGAATCCCGGAATTATGAAATGCGAAACACTGAAATCCTAGAAGAAGGAGGACGATTTCAGATATCGGGAGTTGGGGATGTCAATAACTCTTACTACAAGCGTCCCGAAGTCGCGAAACCTGAAGTTGCAAAATGCAAAATCGTGAAATGTCAAAAAATCCATACTGGAGGTTCAGATACCGAGATTTGGAGATGTCAAGGACTCTCACGACAGGAATCCTGAAGTTGCGAAGTGAGAAAAGCCAAAAAGTTGAGCTGACTCCATTTCAGATTTTCGCAGACCGGGAGGTGGAGTTGTCAAGAACTCTCACATCAAGAATGTCAAAATTGTGATGTGTGAAATCACAAAGAGATATGGACCGTCGAATCATTTAGGGTTTGGACCATTGATCCAAATCCATTTTAGAGCTTCGGATACTGGTAGTTGGAAGAGTCAAGTGACTAGACTATTCATCACAAGAATTGTGAAAGGCCGAAATGCAAAATGTCGAAGTGATCGGAGCTAGCACAACTAAGCTCCATTTTGGAGCTTCGGATACCGGGACATGGAGCATCAAGAACTCATCGCCACAAGAACATCGAAGTGCCGAAAAGAGAAATTGTGAAAGCACTATATGGATAAGCGCTCAATCACCTCTCATAGTCACATGGTCGAAGAACTGTAGAGAAAAGATTGAAGCGGAAAGCTCCTCTTCAGAGTTTTAGAGATTGCGACTTGGAGATTCGAGATGCCAGACAAAAGGATTACCGAAATACTAAAATGTGAAACATCTTTTGGCTCAGCCTCTGGTCACAACCATTGGTCACATCAGTAGAAGATGGTGGAAAGAGATAGTGCAAACAAACTCCATTTCAGAGTTTCAGGGATCGAGACATGGAGATTAATGAAATCTTTAGCACGGGGATCTTGAAATGCCGAAGTGTGAAATGAAAAAATGAACGCAAGATCCAATGAAGTCAATTCAACGGTGCAGATGAATTTGAATAAGATCGGAGGGCTACTATTGCACTTCACAGTGTAACTGCTAGAAACAAATGATGGTTTCTACCAGAGGATGAGCTCGTCTATGAAAGAGAAGATGAAGAGTCTCAACTACCAGAGAAGTTGAGGAATCTCGATATAACACCCAGTGATGATAGATGCGTGGGTGAAACTGCCAGAGACGTTAAAGAGATACCATGATGATCAGGCAGAGCACTCACAATCAGTAGGAGATGCAAAAGAGAGAGAGACAACATAGCACATAGGAGATGGGATAGATGTGGAAGAGTGAAGTGGAGAAAACACCCTGATTTAGAGAGGATGCAGGAGGAAGAAGCAGATTGCATGCACAAGGTGAATAGAGACTATAAGAATGCTGAAAAAGAAGAAATGAGGGGCATTGTTGGGTGTGATTGAGGTGTGAAGAAGGAGGTAGAGCGCAGCAGCAGAATTGAAAAGAAGGGGAATGGTGCATCGAAGGGACATGATGTAGAGAGCATAAAAGGAAAAGAATGAAAAGCACAAGGACCGTGCAGAAGACACTGATGTAGAAAGAGTAGCACAGTGTAGTAGAACAGTGATGAGACTAGTAAGCCATTGAAGAACTTTATATCATTGTAATAACTCTTAATAGCAAAGATTTATATTTTAGGAAGGTTCGGAGGTGCTAGGTGTTGGTCACTATAATTGCTTATTTAACTAAACAATCAAGTGCTACATAAATTGTCAACCCAGGGAAGTATGTTTATTTCAAAGATAATCACGCACTATATATGCTCAATCTCAAAAGAAACCTAGAGTTGTAGTAAAAACATATTAATCACACTTTGCCTTGAATCAAACTGAAGTTCTAACTTGAATTACAGGAAAGCAATCTACCTATTGTAGAGTTCAATGTTTAAAGAAATAATTGTCCAAAGAATCCTGGATTACATTAAGGAAATAACAAATTGGAAAAGAAATATTTCAAGACACTGCAAAAGGAAATACCAACTACTCTGTAACCAGAGAACAGAACCCTATTCCCAAAGTAGGAATCTTTAGCACCTATTTCCGATCACCACACTTTTATGAACTCGTTGTTAATTGAAATGATTGCGACACACTGAAGACTAACTACCTCTTAATAGAGAACAAGACCCTAATTCCCAAGCAGAAATCTTTAGCACCTGTTTCTGATTAGCACACCTTCATAAACTCATTATTAATTGAAATGATTGACATGCACTGAAGGCTAACTATCTCTAACAGAGAATAGGACCCTTATTCCCCAAGTAGGAATATTCAGTGCCTGTCCCTGATTATCACTCCTTTGTAAATTCACCAAACAAGATTGCTAACTAGAATGATTAACAATTACCCAAGCATGAATCATATGAAAACAATGTAACAGAGTTCAGTAAAGTAGTGTTTCAGCAAAACAGAGTTCAGTAAAGTAGTGTTTCAGCAAAATAGAAGTTAATCAAGGCATGAACATAAATAACACTAACACACTATAAAGCTAATGGGTGAATCTTGTGAAGAAGGTGGGCCCTCCCTTCTCACAAGATTCCCCTGAAACGAAAGGAACTAGAGAGAAATGCTCAGAACAGTCTTTTATTCATCTGTCAACTGTATCATATTACAATCTGAAGTAAAACACGCCCTTCTCTATAAATCCTTTCTTAGTTAAAATAGAAGCTCCTTCCTAATGATGATTTCCTCTTATTTAAAGAGGAGAATCACCTCGATACAATTTTATCATCAAATTACATTTGCACATCTGAATCCTATTCTTAATTAGATCCAATTTCTATACCAGAATAGGGTATCCTAGTATCCCATAACATAATGCTATTACAAGTGTTGAGTGAGGTGTTGTTGTTGCGGCTGGAGTAACAACTTCTTTATTTGTCTTCTTGTTACTGTTGGTGTATGCTGTTTTAGCATCGCAAATCGTGGGTTGTTTCAGCCATGGGATTTGCGTTCTGACTGTTTCAGCAACTTGGTCTCAGGCAGCAGCGATGGTTAATGCTAGCTCAAGGTGCGGCTGTTGTGGTCAATGTAACAGTTTTGTGTTGTTGTTTCAGCATCGTAGACCGCGAACTGTGTAACAACTTCTTCTGTGTGAGTTGTTGTTTCAGCATTGTTGACCACGGACTGTGTAATAGCTTCTTCTGTGTGAGTTTTTGTTTCAGCATCGTTGACCACGGAGAGTGTAGTAGTTGTTGTTTCAGCATCGTAGACCACGGAGAGTGTAACAACTTCTTTTGTGTGAGTTGTTGTTTCAGCATTGTAGTCCACAGACTGTTTCAGCTACAGGGTTTGCATGCTTTAACTATTTTAGCAACAGGCCTCAATGCTAATCTATTGTTCGAATTGTTTTAGCACTTATACATTTCTGATCAATCGTTAAGTACGAGAGTAATGTAAAATTATATACAAAACAGATTAAACATATAGTAAAGAGAAGAGACGTTGTATACCTTTGGAAAGATAGGGTAAGGTGATAATATAAGTTTAAATGTGAGTGAAAAAAAGGGTGTAATGGTAGCAAAAGATGTGAGCAAAAAGGTACATTGTGAGGTCCTAACATCCCCCCCAACTTAAAATGTTGCATGTCCTCAGGCAACTTCACTCTGAATTAGAATCTGAATACCGACTCTGAGCGTGCAAGTTACTTAAGCAGTAGTTGTGGAAGGTGATATATGTTGGAGCTCTGAACCCTTGAACGTGTTGTAACCTTTGCCAAGCTATTGTTTCGGCCTTCTTGGGCAACTTATAATGAATTTGATATTTCTTTGCTGGCACCCAGAGGATAGGAAAGTGAAACTGATACCCTATCCAGCTTTCAGCACATTGCTGAACACACTTGATGTAGCTAGGTACCTTGGAGATTGCTATCTCAAGATTAGTGGGGCTGAAGGGATTGTATTCTTGTCTTTTTGGAGTAGATTGTTTCCAAAACATGTTATTTGCTTGTAGGGAAACAATCTCTGTGGATTTGATGAACTGTTGACAATCCTAAAGCACTGTTGTCTGTAGTTGTTGAATGTGTTGATTCATCCCTGGTTTCTTTAAAAACTGATAGTACTATGTAACAAAGGTGGCAACATTTTTTGGTTCTGGCCTTATCCAGAGAAGGCGGTTGTCCTCGTTATGCTTGGCAGCTAGGAATTCATCCTGCCATATAATCTGATTGTTAAGGAAGGAGGTGAGTGCCCGAATCTGGATGTCACCGACAAGAGGGTTAAGGTTAAGCTGTCGGTTCTCAGGGATGGCCTCATTATGAAAATATGCCTCACAGAGGAGGTGTTGATCCATAGCAGAGGCTTATGCAAAGGTTTTGACAAAATCTGTTGGATTTAACACTGCATGGGGTCTGCCTTCTGTGATTGATTTGATCTGAAACCATGTAAGTCGTTCCATGAGGAACATAGAGTAATTGCAGGATGGTTTCCTTGCAGCCAATAAATTTTGTGCCAAGTCAAATATCAGGAGCAATCTACCTTTTAGTTCTTTATTTTGTTTCTTAAGGGCATGAGATTCTTGGTGTGTTTGCTCCAAAGCTTCCCAATTTGAGTAGATATGATTTATCCAGGTTTTTCTGTGTTCCTGCAGGCTTTTGGCCTGTGTAACAGTAGACTCTTTTTTCCATTTCTCTATTATTTCCCGCTCATCCCATGGCTGAGTTTGCATTTCAGCGTTGCAAGTAGTAGGCTAAGGTAGGGTTTGAGTGGCTTGTTCCACAAAGGTGTGGGTATTGATCTGGCTGGGAGGGGCATATTCATCAATAGGCAATGTTTGTACAACTTTATTAACAAAGGTAGGGGTTTCAGATTTGACATTTTTTGCAGGCCAAGGCTCAGTCTTAATTTTGGAAGGTCCTGCTGGTTCTTATGTAACAACAGGGTGTTCTTCTTTGACTGCAAAAGTTGAAGGAGCAGGGGGAGCTCCTGGCATTGGAATTTGAATTACTTTGTAGCCTGCTTGATAGTAGATGTCCCCACATTGACTGCACATATATTCTCTACACAGATTCTCTGTTGTAGTTCCCTTTGACATGGTCGTTGTGAAAGTTAGGGTGTACAAATTAAGTTCCTTCTCATAGGCTTCCTTTGCTGCGGCTAGCTATTGCTTGTAGGCTTCCAGTTCAAATTTTAGGAACTCATTTTCTTGTAAGACAGAGGCCATTGTTGGTTCTGGTTGAGGGGTGACTGGTTCTTGTGTAGCAGTCATAGCCGCACTAGCTGGTTCTTGTTGAGCAGCTACAGGATCGACAGCTGCTTCTTGTGTTTCAACTTCTTGATGTAAAGAAAGTAATGTTGCAACACCCTGGACCTCTGATTCCCATATCTCAGTATCAATATCAGCAGCTAGTTCTTGTGTTTCAGCTTTAGCTGGTTCTTGTGTGACAGCTATAGCTGGTTCTTGTGTTTCAGCTACTGAATGAGTAGTTGGTTCTTGTGTTTCAACTACTGAATGAGTAGCTGGTTCTTGTGTTTTAGCTACTTGATGAGTAGCTGGTTCTTGTGTTTCAGCTACTAAATGGGTAGTTGGTTCTTGTGTTTCAGCTACTTGATGAGTAGCTGGTTCTTGTGTTTCAGCTACTAAATTTGAAACGGATGATGTCGCAACCCACTGGGCCTCTGGTTCTTGTGTTTCAGTGCCCGTGGGTGGAATAGGAAAAGATTCCATTATTTGGGAGGTTGGAGGTGTATGGGGTATTAGTCGGATGGGTTGGGGGTTTAGGGCAGTGGCAGTAGTGGTTTCCCTTGTTGAGGCCCTTGTTTTTTTCTTTGTAAAAAGGGAAAAAAGAAAGGGATTTGCTTTCGTTTATGTGGGGGCTTTTCCTCAATGATGGGACAGGGAGAATTGTCTGGTTCAGAATCATCACTAAGAATATGAAGGGCAGGGGTGGATGATTCTGGTAAAATGTGGGGCGGGCTTGGTATGGTAGGGGGGTTAATTGGGTTGATTGGGTCTGTGGGCGGACTGTTAGGTATTTCTGGAGAATCTGGAGGGTTTTGTGGTTATTGTTCCTGAAGATTTTCAGGAATTTCAGTAGCTTCTTGGGGATCTATGGGTGGGTTGTTTAGTGGAGGGTTTTGTTGGGAAAAACCCTTTTGGATAAGAAGTTGAATGAGACGGTGATGGGTGAGTGAAAGGGCGGGATCTTTAGCCTTTTTACAGTAGTGCGACATATTTTTAAGACAACCGAGCAGATAATAAGGAATGTTCACCAATCTAGCATGTCGTAAATGAGACAACAGGACAAAATTGTGCTGGTAGACTACCTGGTATCGGCCTTCATAGGTAAGGTAGTGTTTGACAAATTTTTCAACTTCCAGCCATGGAGGTGGCAACGAGCTGAGTCGAACACCCTGGCCTTTATGTTCAATTTGTTCCCCTGGCAAGAGGAAATCCTGCTGGGCATTGAGGATGATATGTTTGCGGTTGAACAAGCTAATGCCATTGGTAGGGAGACCTGAAACCTACACTATATCCTCTTCTGTAACTAAAATCTGAACCCCTTGAACAATGGAATGATCTTCCTGGAGATTTTGAGAAAATTGTAGAACCTATTTTTGATCAAACCCCTGGAGTCTCTGAAAATAATCGAGCCATCCTGCCTGTAGAAAAATTTGATAGGCTTCTGGATACAGTTCTAACAGGGCTGTCGTGGCAAGTTTGTACCGTATAATAGAGCCTCCCATAGCTAACAACTCAGTAAAATACACCGTCAAAGAGTCGAGTAACAACTTCTGTGCAGAGTAAGTTTTTTGAGTGAAGGCATGCAAATGGTGGTGAAACAAACGAAAGAATGGTAAATAGGAGTGGCGGTGGTTAATTCGTGTGAAATGATGGTATAAAAGTTTGATATTTCCTCCCCCCCCCTTCAAGTGCGGATAATAATGATTTTACAAGAATGGTAATAATGATTTGGAATCTTCTCATTAACTATAGCTTAATTGTATTTACATAGAATTTACATACCTCGCCTTTACCTCTTGATTCGTACTTCAAACAAAATATAATGCCTGTCCATAATAGTTCTGCAGTGGCCATGGTGGAGACTTTTAATTTGTTAGATGAATTGTATCAAGGATTTGTTGACTGGAAGGACAAAATGTAGTATGAGAGCGCAAAATCTTATTGACAAAAAATGCCGAAAAGTTGGTGTTTCGGCCGTAGGAAGAGAAATGTTTGCTGAATAGTGATGTTGCAGAATACTACTGAGGAAGTGGTGTTTCAGCCATAGAAAGAAGGGTGAAACAATTGCTGAATGGTGTTGTTTCGTCAATGGAAAAATGTGAAGAATTGTTGGACAGTAGTGTTTCGACAATGGAAAGATGGTGAAAGGTTGCTGAGCAATGGGGAAAATGGTGAAAGGTTGCTGACAGTGGTGTTTCAGCAATGGGAAAATGGCGAAGGGTTTCTGATAGTGGTGTTTCAACAATGGGAAAATGGCGAAGGGTTGCTGACAGTGGTGTTTCAACAATGGGAAAATGGTGAAGGGTTACTGACAGTGGTGTTTCAGCAATGGGAAAATGGTGAAGGGTTGCTGACAGTGGTGTTTCAACAATGCGAAAATGACGAAGGGTTGTTGAACAGTGGTGTTTCAGCAATGGGGGAGCTTTGATCTTCTTGAAGTAAGATTGTCCTTCCTTGGTAGGCCTTTGCTTTGATCGAGAATCTATAAAAATCAATTATAACATGGTATTTCTTGACAGGGATTATTAGTAAACGAAATCTAATCTAATACTAAAGAAATTAAATTAAAAGAATTAATTGCAATGAGGGGTAGGAGCCCCCTCTAAAAAGAGGTAATGAGCATCTGCTACACATGTGGCCTTAAAATCTTCTTTGGAAATAGGGCATTGGTACAGACGGAGCCGATGACCATTTACAAGTAATGGTGTTTTAGAGTCATCGATTGTGAGGAGCCTTACTGTTCCATTGGGGAAAACAGTGTCTACTTCGTAGGGTCCAAGCCATCTTGTACATAGTTTCCCTTGAAATTCTTTAAGCTGAGAGTCATATAGTAGGGCCCAATTACCTTTTTGGAATTGCTTATGCTTGATAGTTTTGTCATGCCATTTTTATCTTTGTTGTTGAATCATAGTTGTCTGATGAATGACATCTAGTATTTTTTCATCCAATTCATTAAGCTGTTGCAACCTAGCTGTCTGTGCATCGGTCAAATCAAGGTTGACAGCTGAAGCAGTCCTTAAGGTTTTGATTTCAAATTCCACAGGAAAGACAACACTCTTTCCATAAACTAATTCATAGGGAGAGAATCTTGTAGTATTTCTCCAGGTAGTTATGTAGGCCCATAATGCTTTAGGGAGTATGTGAGACCAATCCTTTCTGTTTTCCTTCACTGTTTTTGTGAGAATGGCTTCTATTACTTTAGTTGTGCTTTCCACCTATCCATTGGCTTGGGGGTGGTATGCTGTAGTCATTCTGTGCTAAATATGATATTTTTGAAGGGTGGCTTTAAAACCATGAGAAGTGAAAGGAGGTCCTCCATTTGTAACTAGTTCTCTTGGCACTCCAAATCTGATGAAGATGTCTTTAAATAAGAAATCTATAACTGCTTCTTCGGTCACTCTATGGAGTGCTTTAGCTTCCACCCATTTGGTCATATAGTCTGTGCAGAACACTATGTAAACTTTTTGATTGGATGGGGGGTTAATGGGTCCTACAAAGTCTAAGGCCCATCTTTCAAATGGTTCAAGTACTATCTGGGGGTTTAATGGAATTTCATCTCTATGATTACGTTGGCCCATTCTTTGGCAGCTATCACAGGCCCGAACATATTTCTTTGCATCTTTAAAAAGTGAGGGCCAATAATATCCAATCCTGAGAATTTTATGTGTTGTTCTCTTATCAGCAAAATGCCCTCCACAAGGGCCATCGTGACAAGCTTTTAGTAGGTCATGAATCTCATCTTCTCTAATGCACCTTCAAATTTCTTGATCAGGTCCTGTATGGAAAAGACACCCACTTATCCAACTATACCGAGCACTTTGTTGAATGATTCTTATTTTCTCTTAGTAGGATAGGTGTGGTGGTAACTTCCCTGCAACCAAGTAGTTAGCGATGTCTACATACCAAGGTGAGTGAGCAGAAACTACAAATAGATATTCATCAGGAAAGGAATCATATACTGGGGTATCATCATCAGGTGTCAACCGAGAAAGGAAATCAACAGCTACATTTTCTTTTCCTGATCTATCTATAATTGTAATATCAAATTCTTGCAATAATAGTAACCATCTGGTGACTCAAGCATTTGTGATAGGTTTGTTCATTAGATATTTGATAGCTGAGTGATCTGTATGGACAAGAGTAGAGTAGCCAGTGATGTAATGTCTAAATTTATTAATAGCATAGATAACTGCTAAGAATTCCTTTTCGGTAACTGTATAATTGAGTTCAGCAGGAGTCATATTCTTGCTAATGAAATAAATAACATAAGGGAGATGATTTTCTTCTTGTCCCAAGACAACTCCTATTGCATTATCTGAAGTGTTAGAGGATATATGAAAGGGAAGTGTCTAATCAGGTCCTCTAAGAATAGGAGCTGTAGATAACTGATGTTTAAGTGTATTAAATGCTTCTTGGCAAGAATTAGTCCATTTGAATTCAACATTTTTCATCAGTAGAAGAAACAGGGGGGAAGCTATTTTGGAAATTTTTTTGATAAATCTTCTGTAGTATCCAACATGTCCTATAAAACTTCTTACCTCTGTTTGGGTTTTGGGAGTAGGAAGATCCTTAATGACTTGTATCTTGGATGGGTCTACCTAAATTCCTTGAGATGAGATAAAATGTCCAAACACTATTTCGTCACTCATCATCATATGACATTTTTATGTACTTAAGGAGAGGTGGGCTTGTATACATCGTTTAAGTAATTTCTCAAGGTTTTGTAGTGCTTCCTGAAAAGAAACACCATAAGGGGTAAAATCATCCATAAAAATTTCCATAGAGTCATTAAGCATATCAGAAAAGATTCCTATAACTGCTCTTTGAAAGGTTGTTGGTGCATTACATAGTCCAAATGGGAGAACTCTATAATAAAAAGTTCCCCAAGGGATAGTAAAAGTGGTCTTATCTTGATCTTGAGGTGCAATTTTGATCTGATTATACCCATTGAAACCATCTAAAAAGGAGAAAAATTTCTTCCTTGACAAACTATCTAACACCTGATCAATGAATGGTAATGGAAAGTGATCTTTTTGAGTAGCTTTATTTAAGGCTCTGTAGTCCACACATACTCTCCATTTTCCATTTTTCTTAGGAACTATTACCA
>JZKD02S1673067.1:502026-512409 GCA_000966675.3 Picea glauca | reverse complement strand
TTGTAGTAAAAACATATTAATCACACTTTGCCTTGAATCAAACTGAAGTTCTAACTTGAATTACAGGAAAGCAATCTACCTATTGTAGAGTTCAATGTTTAAAGAAATAATTGTCTAAAGAATCCTGGATTACATTAAGGAAATAACAAATTGGAAAAGAAATCTTTCAAGACACTGCAAAAGGAAAGACCAACTAATCTGTAACCAGAGAACATGACCCTATTCCCAAAGCAGGAATCTTCAGCACCTGTTTCCAATCACCACACTTTTATGAAGTCATTGCTAATTGAAATGATTGCCACACACTGAAGACTAACTACCTCTTAACAAAGAACAGGACCCTAATTCCCAAGAAGGAATCTTCAACACCTGTTTCTGATTAGCACACCTTCATAAACTCATTATTAATTGAAATGATTGACATGCACTGAAGGCTAACTATCTCTAATAGAGAACAGGACCCTTATTCCCCAACCAGGAATATTCAACACCTGTCCTTGATTATCACTCCTTCATAAATTCACCAAACAGGATTGCTAACTAGAATTATTAACAATTACCCAAGCATGAATCATATGAAAATAATGTAACAGAGTTCAGTAAAGTAGTGTTTCAGCAAAACAGAGTTCAGTAAAGTAGTGTTTCAGCAAAACATAATTTAATCAAGGCATGAACATAAATAACACTAATACACTATAAAGCTAATGGGTGAATCTTTTGAAGAAGGTGGGCCCTCCCTTCTCACAAGATTCCCCTGAAATGAAAGGAACTAGAGAGAAATGCTCAGAACAGTCTTTTATTCATCTGTCAACTGTATCATATTACAATCTGAAGTAAAACACGTCCTTCTCTGTAAATCCTTTCTTATTTAAAACAGAAGCTCCTTCCTAATGATGATTTCCTCTTATTTAAAGAGGAGAATCCCCTCGATACAATTTGATCATCAAATTACATTTGCACATCTGAATCCTATTCTTAGTCAGATCCGATTTCTATACTAGAATAGGGTATCCTAGTCTCCCGTAACAGAATGCTATTACAAGTGTCGAGTGAGGTGTTTCTGTTGCGGCTGGAGTAACAGCTTCTTTATTTGTCTTCTTGTTACTGCTATTGTATGTTGTTTCAGCATCGCAAATCATGGGGTGTTTCAGCCACGGGATTTGCGTTCTGACTGTTTCGACAACTTGGTCCCAGGAAGCAGCGATGGTTAATGCTAGCTCAAGGTGTGGCTGTCATGGTCAATGTAACAATTTTGTGTTGTTGTTTCAGCATCGTAGACCGTGAACTGTGTAACAACTTCTTCTGTGTGAGTTCTTGTTTCAGCATCGTTGACCATGGACTGTGTAACAACTTCTTCTATGTGAGTTGATGTTTCAGCATTGTTGACCATGGAGAGTGTAGCAGTTGTTGTTTCAACATCGTAGACCACAGAGAGTGTAACAACTTCTTTTGTCTGAGTTGTTGTTTCAACATTGTAGTCCACAGACTGTTTCAGCCACAGGATTTGCGTGCTTTAACTGTTTCAGCAACAGGGCTCAATGCTAATCTGCAGTTCGAACTGTTTCAACACTTATACATTTCTAATCAATGGTTAAGTACGAGAGTAATGTAAAATTATATGCAAAATAGATTAAACATATAGTAAAGAGAAGAGACGTTGTATACCTTTGGAAAGATGGGGTAAGGTGATAATATAAGTTTAAATGTGAGTGAAAAAAAGGGTGTAATGGTAGCAAAAGGTATGAGAAAAATGGTAGATTGTGAGGTCCTAACACTAGGGAGGACTATAGTCCTCAGAGGTTCAAGTGGGTGCTTGAACACAGGGAGTTGTAGCTTCCATCTAGTTGCAGCCAGAGAAACCAGGATGGCAGGGTGCTGCAAGGGAGAACTGTTGTTATCTATTATACAGGTTGGTGCCTGTGTGACTGGAAGTTGGTGCTTCCATATAGTTGGTGCTGGAACACTTAGGGAGTTGGTTCTTCCTTCTAGTGGGTGCTAGAGAAACCAGGGAGTTGGTGCTTCCTTCTAGTGGGTGCTAGAGATAATAGAGAGTTGGTGCTCTCAACAAGTTGTAGCTTGCAATATAGAGGTTGTAACCTCACAATGAGTTGGAGCTCATATGCATGATAATGTACAAAATGTAAAGATTACTTATCATATAAAGAAGAAGAGGTTTTTACCTATGGGTTTCCTCAGGAAATAACTGTCTCTATATATTTCATATGTGACAATGATGCTGAATGTTCTATTGCTTACTTCCCTGCATTATTCTGATTGTCATTAAGCGCTCTGCAAAGAATTTAAAATAAGCATAATTGTTTAAGCAAGGAAACAATTGATTCACTCCCCCCCTCTCAGTTGTCCAACAATTGGTATCATAGTCAGCCCCTTTGATCTAAGGGTAGATCCTAGAGCTTAAAAATGTCAAGCCATGAAGGAAATTCAACCAAGAAGGCCCCTCTATTCAATGGAACAAACTTTTCCTTCTGGAAAGTTAGAATGAGAACTTACATAATGGCTTTAGGTCCAGATGTCTGGGATGTGGTAGATACTGGTTATGTAAAGCCAGTTATACTAGCTAATAAGGATGACAAGCTAGAATTTAGCTTCAACGCTAAGGCTATGAATGCTATCTTGAGTGGGCTTACAGAAGCAGAATTCGTAAAAGTTATGCACCTAGGAACTGCCAAAGAAATGTGGGACAAACTCATTAGCAATTATGAAGGTAATGAGAAGGTAAAGGATGCCAAGCTTCAAATCTATAGAGTACAGTTTGAACAACTGAAGAAGAAAGAGGATGAAATTGTTGGAAAATACTCTCTGAGAGTTGAAAAACTGGTAAATGCAATGAAATCACTTGGTGAAAAAATTGAGGAACCTTCATTAGATCAGAAAATTTTGAGATCTCTACCAGATAGGTTCAACCCGAAGGTTTCTGCTATAGAAGAACTTAATGATCTAAACATCTTGGAGTTTGATCAACTTCTAGGAACATTGACTACATATGAAATGAGAATAGTTAAAGATAAACCCACCTCTATAGAAGCATCATTTAAAGCAGACAAGAATGAGGACTCTGAGCCCGATGAAATTGAAGCAAAATTTGTGAAGAGACTGAAGAAGGGATCAGGCAAATACAAAGGTAAATTGTCTTTCAAATGTTTCAACTGTGGTAGGATAGGTCATTTTTCAAATAAATGTCCCCACAAAAGAAAGGAGCAAACATGTGATGATGAGGAGAAGCACAAACACATAAATTTCTTTAAAGAGAATAACTTTAAGAAGAAAAGTCTTTGCGTAAACAATGATGATGATCCTTCAAATGATGAAGACAACGACTCCTCTATTGAAGATAAACTAAATGACTTCATACTTATGGCCAAAGAGGATTATGATAATAAAATCATAGGAAGTGATGATAATGAAGAAAAAGTTGTGGTTGACATGGAAGGAGAATTGATCAGTGCACTGGAAGAGATTGACAGACTAAGAATTAAGAACAAAAAGCAAAGACAATTGTTGATACAGCTCAAGAAAGACAGTAAAGAACCTGATGAAGACCTTGTCCTACTAAAAGTGGAATTAGAAGAGGCAAAGAAAATCGAAGACATTCTGAAACAACAGTTATCAAAAAAGAAGGCAAGATGTGAAGCCTTAGAACAAGAAGTAGTGAAAACTAGGAAAGAGATGGATAAGTTTCAAGCCTTGTATAATCAAAATCTGTCAAGTATCAAAGCCTCAAAAGGATTAGCCACCATTCTGAATCATCAAAGGAATCCAAAGTTGAAAACTAGTTTGGGTTATGAAGAGGGATCAAGTAGTGGTAAGCCAAGAAACGAAGAACCCATCAAGTTTGTCAAATCTACAACCAATGACAACAACAAACCTGCAGAAACAAAGGAAGACAACCAGCCGCCTAGGATGAGTAAAGGAAAAGGTGCCAGGACTGAATCTGTAGAACAAAGAAATAGTGTGCTCCATGTTGAAATACGTCATCAGCATGGAAGAAATCGATTTTCTCAAATAAGACAACCATTTTCCAGGTACAAAGAATTTTTCCGTGGCTACTATTTCTACAGTTCTATCTTTGGTCACAAAACTGTAAATTGTTTCTTAAGACTTAGACATGAGCAATCAAGGTTTCAAAGGAATAAATACTTTCCACAACAAAGAATGATACAGCCAAGTAACAAACCTTCACAGATTGCAAATTGCCAAATTAAGTTTAGAAACATGCAACTAAGGAGGTCAAGAAATAATCAACAATCAATAAGTAGGCAACGCTGCAACAATAATTTTGACATATTGAACAATGAGATTGAGTGCTACATATATCACAACTATGGACATAAATCTATTGATTGTCGATTAAGGAACTATGAACCAGATTTGAATTCCCCTGCTGAAAATGTCAAGGTGTGGAAGAAGAAAGAAAGTGACAAGTGTGGATTAGTGTTTTCAGCTCAAAGAAAAGCCAACCCTTGGTATATAGACAGTGGATTCTCCAAACATATGACGGGAGACAAAGGTAAGTTTCTATCTCTAAGTGAAATAAAATCAGGAAACGTAACCTTTGGAAATGATGCTCCAGGTAAAATAAAGGGTAAAGGGATGGTGAGTTTAAGTAATGGAAAAGAAAAAGCCCAAGATGTTCTACTTGTATATGGGTTGAAACATAATATGCTCAGTGTAAGTCAAATGTGTGATATAGGATGTGAAGTGGTGTTCACGTCCAAGGATTGCAAGATAAAGTCTGTAAACTCGGGACAAGTGGTGGCCAAAGGCATAAGGAGAAAAAATAATGTATATGTGCTGAAAGAAAATAGAGAAGAGTGTCATCTAAGAAAACATGATGAAAGTTGGTTATGGCATAGGAGACTTGGACATCTAAACTTTTACCACTTAATCAAAATAAAAAATCTTGAGGCAGTAAAAGATCTTCCGAGAATATCAAATCCACAAGATTCAATGTGTAAACCCTGCCAAGTAGGAAAGCTAACTAGGACACAGTTTAAGTCCAAGAGCTTTACTTCAATAGAGAAACCACTCCAACTAGTTCATATGGATTTATGTTAACCATCAAGACAAGAAGGCATAGGGAAAGAAAACTACTTCATGCTAATTATTGTTGATTACTCCAAACTTACTTGGGTTGCCTTTCTCAAGGAAAAAGCTGAAGCATTTGAGAAGTTTAAAATATTTAAGGCTTTAACTAAGACTCAAACATGCAAGAGGTTAAAGGTAGTAAGATCAGACTGAGGAGGAGAGTTCATTTCAATTGATTTCAAGGAATTCTATGATAAGCATGGGATCAAAAGAGAATACACCATCCCAAGAACTCCACAACAAAATGGAGTAGTTGAGAGGTGAAACAGAACAGTGCAGGAAATGGCCAGGTCAATGATGAATGAGAAGAACATTGGTCAAACCTACTGGGTAGAAGCAATACACACAACAGTTCATGTTCTTAGAAAATCCCACCTCAGACCACAAAGTGACAAGACACCTTATGAACTGTGGTATGGGAGACCTGCTTCAATTAAACACTTCAAAGTCTTTGGGAGTAAATGTTACATAAAGAATAATGATGAGAACCTTGGCAAATATGATGAAAGGGATGATGAAGGTATATTCTTAGGGTATGCAACAAACAACAAAGGATACATATGTTATAATAAGAGGATTCATAAAATGGTTGACTGTATTGACGTAAAATTTGATGAGGGAATCCCAGCAAGAAAAGTGTATAGTAATGAGTCTTCTACAGAAGACACAACTAAAGATGAAGATGAACATGTCCAAGAATGAAAAAATGAAGACTCTGAATCAGATGAAGACACAGATACTTAGACAGACTCAAATCAGTAGACAACTTCAAATTCCTCCTCCAAAATCACTCAAAAGAATCATCCTGCAAGTCAGATAATTGGTGAAAAAGACAAAGGTGTACAAACCAAGAGAAAGCTAATCAAAAACACCGAACAATCACATGTAGCTTTCATATCCATGCTAGAACCCAAGAATTTTAATGAAGCCAGCAAAGATGACCATTAGGCTAAAGCAAAATGAATGATGAACTTGATCAGATTGAGAAAAACAATACGTGGGAGATGGTTCATAGACCTGAAGGAAAAAATGTCATTGGCTCCAAATGGATCTTTAAGAATAAATTGAATGAGCAGGGACAAGTTGTCAGGAACAAAGCAAGATTGGTGTGTAAAGGGTATGCTCGGATAGAAGGACTAGATTTTGATGAAAAATTTGCGCCTGTAGCAAGATTAGAAGCTATCAGAATGTTTCTTGCCTATGCTTGTCATAAAATGTTTAAATTCTATCAAATGGATGTCAAGTCAGCTTTTCTAAATGGAGATTTAAGTGAAGAAGTCTATATGGAACAACCAGAGGGTTTTGAACTATCTGATAATCCTGACTTAGTATGAAGGCTAAATAA
The DNA here is from genome assembly GCA_000966675.3 of Picea glauca. NCBI lineage: Eukaryota > Viridiplantae > Streptophyta > Pinopsida > Pinales > Pinaceae > Picea > Picea glauca. The sequence continues at coordinate 505,958 of JZKD02S1673067.1, read as the reverse complement.
AGATTTATATGGGTTAAAACAAGCTCCTCGAGCCTGGTATCACAGACTTGATACATATCTCAAAGACAAAGGGTTCAAGAGAGGAATAGTTGATAACAATTTGTATATCAAAACAGAGGATAATGATCTACTCATCGTATTGGTATATGTAGATGACATTATCTTCGGATGTAATAAAGATTCGTTGGTACAATGGTTTGCTTCTGCAATGGAGTCTGAGTTTGAAATGTCTATGATAGGTGAACTGTCATTCTTTCTCGGTCTACAAATTACTCAGAGGTCTAAAGGGATGTTCATTTCTCAAGAAAAATATCTAAGAGAAATGTTGAAAAGGTTTCAAATGGAAGATTCTAAACCTGTGGGCACACCTATGGTTACTGGATGCAAATTGAGCAAGGATGATGACTCACCTAATGTTGATCAAACTTCATATAGGTCAATGATAGGCAGCCTGTTGTACATCACAACATCTCGCCCAGACATAATGCATGTTATTGGAATGGTAGGAAGATATCAATCTGCACCCAAATAGAGTCATTTCCAAGCTGTCAAAAGGATATTAAGGTATTTGAAAGAAACAATGACTTATGGTCTGTGGTATCCTAGAAATCAGAATTTTCAGTTAACTGCCTATTTAGATGCAGATTGGGCAAACTGTGTTGATGAGAGAAAAAGAACCAGTGGAGGAGCATTCTTCCTGGGTGACTCATTAGTATCATGGCTTAGTAAAAAGCAAGATTCCATTTCTTTATCAACTACAGAGGTAGAGTACATTGCTACTGCTACCTGTTGCACTTAGATATTATGGATGATTCAGACACTTTCAGACTTGGAGGTAAAATACGCTGCACCAATCCCAATCCATTGTGATAACACTAGTGCCATCAGTGTGTCCAAGAATCCTGTACTCCACTCCAAGACCAAGAATATTACCATAAAATACCATTTTCTGAGAGAGAAGGTCACCAATCAGGTTGTTCAGGTCCATTACAATCCAACCATAGAACAAATTGCCGACATATTTACTAAACCCCTACCCAAGACACCATTTGAATATCTCCGATAGAAGTTGGGTGTCATCCCGTCTCACACCTAAGAGAGTCATTCCTGTTAGGGGGAGTTTTGTATTGATTGAATATCTGATACCTCCTAAAAATACTGCAACAACTCAGGGGGATCATGTTTTCTTTGACATTGACATCAAAGGGAGAGAAAAGGAGTGGTTCACACTGGATGCTAGAGTTGGAGATCCAAACAGATTAGCCCAATCGTTCAGGGTTGCCATCAATTCCAAAAGGGGATATTGTTGGCATGTTTATCAGACAGGTGTGCTTGTCATTGATGGCAAGATCAGAGTATGCAGTGATGGTAAAACAGGGACAAAGTAAGCTGCTCAGAAGAGAAAATGCAATGGTGCACACAGAGTGCAAGAGTGTGCTTATTCATTTGATGACAAATAGGCAGGCAAGGAAGATCAGTAGTGCAAGGATAATGGCATGGAAAGATCAGAGGTGTAAACTCCATTTCAGAGTTTTGGATACTGGGAAATTGAGAAGTCAAGTGTTGAGACTCTTCAACACAGGAGTCCCGAAGTTGCGAAATCTGGAATCCTGAAATCCCGAAATAGACACATAAACGAAGTGTTTCGCAGACCGGGAAATAACTCCATTTTGAAGTTTTGGATACCGAGAGTTGAACGAGTCAAGAATATTCATCATCAGGAGTCCCGGAATCACGAAATGTGAAAGGCCAAAATCCCAGAAGAAGGAGGACGATTTCAGATACCAAGAGTTGGGGATGTCAAGAACTCTTACTACAGGAGTCCCGAAGTTGCGAAACCCAAAGTCGTGAAATGAAAAATCATGAAATGTCAAAAACTCCATACCGGAGGTTCAGATACCGAGAGTTGGAGATGTCAAGGACTCTCACGATAGGAATCCTGAAGTTGCGAAGTGAGAAAAGCCAAAAAGTTGAGCTGACTCCATTTCAGAGTTTTGCAGACCAGGAGGTGGAGTTGTCAAGAACTCTCACGTCAAGAATGCTGAAATCGTGATGTGCAAAATCATGAAGAGATCTGGACCGTCGAATCATCTAGGGTGTGGACCGTTGATCCGAATCCATTTCGGAGCTTTGGATACTGGGAGTTGGAAGAGTCAAGTGATGAGACTCTTCATCACAAGAATCATGAAAGGCCAAAATGAAAAATGCAGAAGTGATCGGAGCTAGCACAACCAAGCTCCATTTCGGAGCTTGGAATACCGGGACATGGAGCATCAAGAACTCATCGCCACCGAAATACTGAAGTGCTGAAAATTGAAATCGTGAAATCACTATATGGATAAGTTCTTGGTCACCTCTCATAGTCACATGGTCGAAGAGATGTAGAAAAAAGATTGAAGTGGCAAGCTCCTTTTTGGAGTTTCGGAGATCGTGACTTGGAGAGTCGAGATGCCACACAACAGGATTGTCGAAATGACGAAATGTGAAACACATTTTGGCTCAGCCTCTAGTCATAGCCATTGGTCACATCAGCAGAGGATAGAGGTAGGAGCTAGTGCATACAAGCTCCATTTTGGAGTTTCAGGGATCGAGACATGGAGAGTAATGAAATCTTTACCACGGGGAGCCCAAAATGCCGATGTACGAAATGGTGAAATGAACACAAGATCCACTGAAGTCAATTCAACGGTGCAGATGGATTTGAATAAGATTGGAGGGCTACTTTTGCACTTCACAGTGTAACTGCTAGAAACAAATGATGGTTTCTACCAGAGGATGAGGTCGTATATGACAGAGAAGACGAAGATTTTCAACTGCCAAAGAAGTTGAGGAATCTAGATATAACACCTAGTGATGATGGATGCATGGGTGAAACTGCTAGAGAAGCTAAAGAGTTACCATGATGATCAAGCAAAGCACTCACAATCAACAAGAGTTGCACAACAAAGAGAGACAATGTGGCACATAGGAGATGGGATAGTTGTGGAAGAGTGAAGTGGAGAAAACACCCCAATGTCGAGAGGATGCAGGAGGAAGAAGCAGATTGCATGCACAAGGTGAAGAGAGACTATCAAAATGATGAAAAAGAAGAAATGAGGGGTGTTGTTGGGTGTGATTGAGGTGTGAAGAAGGAGGCAGAGCACAAAAATAGAAATGAAAATAAGGGGAATAGTGCATCGAAGGGACATGGCATATAGAGCATAAAGGAAAAATAACAAAAATCACAAGGAGCGTGCAGAAGACATTGATGCAGATAGAGCAGCGCAGTGTAGCAGAACAGTGATGAGACCGGTAAGCCATTGAAGAACTTTATATCGTTGTAATAAGTCTTAATAGAAAATATTTATATTTCAGGGAGGTTGGGAGGTGCTTGGGAGGACTGTAGTCCTTATAGGTTCAAATGGGTGCTTGAACACAGAGAGTTGTAGCTTGCATCTGGTTTCAACCAGAGAAACCAGGGTGGCAGGGTGGTGCAAGGGAGAACTATTGTTCTTTGTTATACAGGTTGGTGTCTATGTGACTCGAAGTTGGTGCTTCCATCCGGTTGGTTCTGGAACACTTAGGGAGTTGGTGCTTCCTTCTAGTGGGTGCTAGAGAAACCAGGGAGTTGGTGCTTCCTTCTAGTGGGTGTTAGAGAAAACAGAGAGTTGGTGCTCTCAGCAAGTTGCATCTTGCAATACAGAGGTTGTAACATCACAATGAGTTTGAGCTCATATGTATGATAATGTACAGAATGTAAAGATTACTTATCATATAAAGAAGAAGAGGTTTTTACCCTTTATGGGTTTGCTCAGGAAATATCTATCTCTGTATATTTCATATGTGACAATGATGTTGAATGTTCTATTGCTTAATTCCCTACATTATTGTGATTGTCATTAAGTGCTCTGCAAAGAATTTAAAATAAGCATAATTTTTTAAGCACGGTAACA
>JZKD02S1673067.1:463645-501913 GCA_000966675.3 Picea glauca | reverse complement strand
GTAATTGATATAAAATTCTGAAACTTGTAACATAAATACTGCAGATTGTCCACTATCCAATCAAACCAGTCTCACTCAATTTGGATACTCTAGGAAGAAGTTATGATTGTTTTACCTGGAACACCTTCCTGAGACTAGTCAATAGGACTACTCAGATACCCTTTATTCCACAGGTTGTATCTACAAATGTAATATGACCTAGAAGATGAAATTTTTACCACATATACCTTATTAATTTCTGTGAATATCCCCCAGATTTTAGGGTTTGAAATGTTACAAAAAAAAAATTATAGCACAAATTCCGCAATGACTCAGTTCAAGATGATTCCAGAACCCTATCTTGCATAGGATGTATCTCAGACATTGTAAGGTATCAAGAGATGAAAGTTTAACCCAATGTACCTTGATCCATCTACTAAATATCCTCCAATTTGTTTCTTCTGAAATGTTGTAGAAAAAAAGTTATTGTGAAAATGCCAAGGTGTTTGGGATGTAGCAATGAAACCCTAAGACCATGACCTCTGATACCATATGTTAAGAACCAAATATCAATATAGCATAGAAAAACCTCAGAATAAGTACTCAACGCCTTGAAAAAGAGATAATTTCAGATAATAAGCCTCTTTGAGGGGGCAACCTCCTTTTACCCCACATAAATGTTCAAGTACACGATGAATCCAAATGAAAATGCCTCCTTGGTATATATAGGAGACTAGGAGGTATAATTACAACTAATGGAATAAATATGACATAAATAAAATAACATTACTAATGTAATATGCCCCAATTAAGGAGTAATGAGCCAATATTAGGGCTTAACAATGTTAAGTTGTGACATAAGGAGCTTGATCCTTTCTTTGACGTCCGGGGTTTGTTCTGGACGATCTAACAAGCTAACAAGTTTCTTGTTATCTTTAATGATCTTTTTTTTTAATAAGAGCATTGAATCAATGCAAGAATAAAACCCCTACTCATCGGCAGAATCATGATCCACATGGCCTGCTGACTACATATAATTTAAGAAAAAACAATGTTATTTCAATAACATTATATAATAAAATAATAAAAACAACGTAAAATGAAAGTGGAAATTGATAATCATTTACATGTTCTGTGGCTGGCCCTTTTCCATGATCATCCTTCCACATTAAAATATAATTAGAACCCCCAAATATTTAAAAAATTGTTAATGATAACAAAAAAACAATGTTAAAGATAATATTTACAACAATGTTAAAGATAATAAAAAWATATAATRMAATAAGTAGAGGTTTCTTAAAGAGGTGTTGCATAAGAACCTGCACACTATTAGTCAATGTTTCTATTCGATTCAAATGGTAATCCACTAATAACTCTTCCCCGGGAGCTATCTTTTTTACTGCACATAGGACTACCCGATTCTCTTCACATCGCTCAAATATGCAATTCGATTGTTTGTTTGTTGTCCCAGGTCGTGTGCTATTTATAAACCTTGCGATATTGTCGGAAGATTTAGGCCTTCCATCAATATAGATAGTCGCTCCCTTATTTGTATCCTTGTTTATTAGTTGTATATAATTTGCGGTGAGTGCATATCTCTGCATACTGCATATGTACTAGACCAGCCACATCCAATCATTATAATTGTAACATGGTCCGACATAGTCCATCAATTCAGTTACTGTATTGTATTTTACAATTATTCCATGCATGAAAAATAGCCCCAAGCCATGCAGTGAGGATGGTGCAATGCGATATGTCCTATTGTTGACAATGAAGTCAACATATATAGGAGGTAGTTCCTTAGGTACCCATTGCTTCACCATATGTTTATACCTGAGTGGAACATCTATGTCTCCTATGCTCTCATCATCATAAGAGCATGATCCTCCTTCGGCAAGAAAAAATTTCATGCGTCTACAAAATTTTATTCTGAATTTTTCACCTCTGGTCCTTATTTGCTTATCATATCTACTAGATGCATTCTTATTTCTGACCTCTATTTATCCTAATCTTTCCTCACTCGATGAAGAAATATCTAACAGGTACCTATTTGGTTGTACCTTCAGTTGCATGTGCACATGTTGTTAGTTTGTAGTCCATCATCATATTCACAGTTCTAAATAAAAAATTTATATCTTTAGCTTTGGATGCACAATTAGACTAGGGTGCAATTACCAATATTAGTGGTCAACCACCTAATTTAATGTGATATCCCTCTTGATTTTGGACATATTAAGGACATATTAAAAATGTGAAAACACTAGGGACATGATAAATTTATCATATGGATCTAAGAAAAAAGTAGTATTAAGGTTGTTGTTTGTTGGATTTGTCCAAAATGAACCTAAACAAAAAATTCTCACTTGAACTTGAGCAATGCCATACCTTCTAGAAATGGTATAGAAAAATATAAATACTAGACTAGGATAACCCAACTAGGCATCCTCTACTCAAGGAGGAGGAACCACATGACACAAAACACCTCTAATTTTTGCAAACCCCCATGTGTTTCATTGTCAACTCCCACAAGGCCATCATAAACCCCAATACTATAGAGAAACCATAATAGTTTTGTAGGAATCAAAGAAACATAGGGTTGAACATGGGACATAACAACATGAAACCCATATCACATACAAAAAGAAAACACACAAGGATAGATCCAAACCAAAAAACACGTTAACAAGGAAAACACATACTTTTCTATGTGCTAAAGACCAACTCAAAAAGAAAACACATATGGACAAATCCAATTTGAAGAACACTATCACAAGGAAAACACATCCCTTTCTATGTGCCAAATACCAACAATTCCAACCAATCTACCAGTGTATGCAAGAGGTAGCAATGAAACTACCCACAATCCTATGGAAAAACAACCCTCCTCCATGAAATGTTTTACCACACATCAAAAACCACTACAAAACACCATAATCGAGACCCAACGTAAGAGAGGAATGAAAAACATGGAACAACAACCAAATTCCAAAGTGCACCATGATCACCAAGATAACCACAACAAAAAACCATAATCGAGACCATAACCATGAAACCCATGGGAAACATAGAGCACCCAAAAAATTTTAGGCTATGTCACAATGAGCACAATTCAAGGCCAACTAAATTCTATAGTACACCATGATATCTAAGAAAACCATGACCAATCACCATATTAGAGACCAAATATAGGAAACTCCATAGTGCATCACAACAACCAAGATAACCACAACCATATATCATAGTTGATAATACATCTAAAAAACCCATGACAAGAACACACCACCCACCAAATTCTAGGCTACACCATGACAAGCATGGACCACCAAATCCCGACAACAACAAAAAACACATGCTAAACCATATTGAAGAAGGAAAATGAACATAAATTCCCTCATATTCATCTAATTTTTCACATCATGCATACCTTCATACATGAATTGGTAACCTACAAGTTTTTTGAAAAATGGAAAATAAACATGTATTCCCTCATATATTCATCTAATTTCCACCTCCTTCCACCTTCATACATGAATAGGTAGCCTCCATTTCCCTCATATTCATCTAATTTCCACCTCCTTCCACCTTCATATATGAATAGGTAGCCTCCATTTCCCTCATATTCATCTAATTTCCACCTTCTTCCACCTTCATATATGAATAGCTAGCCTCCATTAAAATTTATAGAGTTGAATAGGTAGCCTCTATTAAAACTTATAGAGTTGAAGGAAAATTATTATTTTCATCTTTTGACATAATACCCTAGAAATCCCAAGAGACTTTTCCCCAAATCCAATAAGAAAAACAATAAATCTACATATTATTCTCAAAACCTAGATTAATATGGAATTTTCAAATGTCCTAGGTAAACTTAAGAAATATTTTTCTATTTTGTAGATGTACGATTGAACCAATAGAGAGAAAGTGTACATGAGCTAAAAATCCCATGTAGCGACTAATTAGACCAATAAAGAGAAAGTTCATAACACACGAGATAAAAGTCCCATATAGGGACTAATTGGACCAACAAAGAGAAAGTACAAAAAACATAAGCTTAAAGTCCCATGTAGGGGGTTCTATTGAAGGAGAATTTGCTTTTGTTCACCGAAATTGGTTGTAATATATATTGTTTATAGGTATCATGGAGAGCCATATCCAACCTGGACACTACCCCTATTGTAAAATAATATAAATCTATCAATTTCTTTGTAAACAGGAAGACCTAATTGTTGACAACTAGGCATCTATCTTCTCATCTATTAGTAGAATCCATGTTCAGGAAGATAATCATAATGTAGGGTCTGTTTTTATCATGGAGTCTCTATTACAACATAAGAGGAAAATCAATGCTTTAAAGGAATAGTGCATATGTTGCACTAGAAAATCTCAAATTTGTCAAAGAGATTTCAATATGTTGCTTTCAATGACAAGATGTATGTCGGTTAAATTCCTATGGAAAACAAAGAAAAAGAATGTGTTCATCAAATTCCTCTAGATTTGGACATGGTTGGGGAGGCCCGAGACTCTTATCCCTATCCAATGGAGAAAGAGGAAGCTCGCAATATGCATGTTTTTCATTAATTTCAGGTCTTTGTGTAGTACAAAGTCTATCTAGTATTAAGTGTCATCTATAAGCTTTGTACTAGTAAAAGTTCACAATCCTCTACAAAGGATAGAATTGCATTTTTGGTAGACAAACATCAATTTTTTTAACAAACTATGAATCATAGAATGTGGGACAAACCATTTTTTTGTATTCTTACATTGACCAATACAACTATAACAAATTTTGCTTCATTATTTAATGAGCACTCAAACTATTCTCACAAATCCTATTGAGGTTCCTCTTCATCCTTGTCATTATTCTTGAGGTGAATAGTATTTTTTTTGGAACATTTTTCCCACGAATACCATTTTTTATTACACCCAAAGTAAAATCCCTTAACTCGTATCTCTTCCATTTCCTTTATCATGATTATGGTGTGCTTATGCATTATTGTGTTATTTAGAACATATCTATCATTACATCAGGCCATGGATCCTATGAGAGAATTATGTTTGTCTACATTATTAGATCCAATATAACAATCTAACTTGATTGGTTCGACCATAATAGTTGGGACCTATATTCCAATTTAAATGTTGGGTTACATCATTTAAGCCATGAAAGTAAAGGCCCTATTAGCATCTAGATATGCACCTTTTTTTTTTAGGCACTAACTATTGCAAAATTTGTAGATCCAAAGGTTGTTCTTCTATAACATTGCATGAGAATGATGGGTTCTATTAAACCTTTATTTTGTTAAGGTTTATGTTCATTAAAATTTTAAGCTCTCTATTGTTCCTTCTAAATTAAATGGATATTTGTTGGATGGTAAAGGCATCATCCCATAATCTTTTTGTTGAGAGTGAAATGATAGTATGGGTATGCACTCTTAAATTATCCATGCCCATGTCAAACCCATCTAACATCTACGAGGATGATATTGAATATGGATGACCTAAACTATTGTCATCAATAAGCCTAGCAAGTGTATGAGCTAGCCAATTGTCTGAGGTTTGTGCCTATTGGCTGGATGTCAATTGGTCATGTGTGAGCTAGTTACATGTCTAAACTATGTACCTATTGGTTGGCAGGAAGTTGACTACATACAAGATAGAACTCTAAGGCCCTTTTATATTACTAAGGCCTATTGGTATTCATGAAGCCTAGAGTTCCATCTATAGACCTATCATTGAAGGGAAAAATAACTTATTAAAATTCAAGTCTTATTTCTCCTTTTCATGTCATGAGTTTCTTATTGACTTGTTGTCTAGACAAACCAACAAGAATATTTTGAAGCTCAAAAGGGTCACAACTTAGAGCCTAAAAGGACCGTCCAACAATCTCTTTCCATATTCCAAACCCTCAGTTCCAATCATATCAAATAAATATTTTTATCCCTGTAAACCCATAATGGATTTCACACTTTGTAATATCCTAACTTCAAATATCTTCCCACAAACCGAACACCTTAAGACAAATTGTATTTCATATCTTTCTTAGGTTCATATCTCTTAGAGGATTTCTCTCTTTATGTTTCCAAAAAGACATGTGGCAGGCTCAGAAATTGTCATGTCATTATGATGATGTCAACATGGTTGGATCATTAAACACAAGTTCCAATTAAATTCCACCACATGGAAATGCAACATCAACATGAATGAACTTGGAAGGACTAGTGGTGGCTCTAGAGTGTGCCTAATGGGACCACTACACTTTTTTCAAGCTAAGTTAGAAGACACCCTTATCAAAACAATTCCAAGTATTTTGGAGAATTGGACTCAAACAAGATTTCACTAGGCTCTAATAATACTTCAGATCCATAGGAATTGAGTAGATTTGTCATTTCAAATATCTCCAATGCAAGAACTTTCTTAGAAACATGGTACCTAGACTTAAGCCTAATGCATAATATTTTAGGTTTGGATGCCTTGGTGGGCCTAGGGTTCCATGGCTTAAGTTTGTTAGACACTTGACACTTGCTAGAAGCATATTGCATCATAGTTTTGCGTGCATGAGGAATAGGGAAACCAAGAGAATTTAAGGATACAATGAGTTGTTATGAGAGGGAGTCCAAGATCTCAAAATCCCAATATAATGACACATGGAATAATCATGTATGTACAAGGGGATTAAAGAAAATGAGATTGAGAGAACACCAAGTGACCACATTAATACAAACACATCCACTCTCATGTTTCTCCATGGTAGCATGTGATTCAGGAGCATCGCTCCATGTCAACAGCATGCCAGCCAACTAGCACATCCAACACGCATTTAATGGAGAAAGGGAGAGGTGCAGCCCTCTCAATTTTGAAATTCGAAATTTCAATAAATGTTGTAAGGATTTTAATGTTAGACCACGCCTTTGTATAGTTAGTGGTTGAGGTTTCCTTTAATGGTTTCCTGGAGCAAGCCCAGGACGTAGTCAGGACTGGGCATCCATTTATGTAATGTAGCTGTAGGAGCCGCTCTCTGATAGTGATATCTTGGAGACGGTGGTTGAGGATAAGCTCATGGGAGCCCTCATTTTGTAATTAAGAAATGAGAGTAGAGAGTTAGGAGGAGAGACCAGAGCAAAGAGGTCTCGAGAGAGAGCTGAGACTTGTTACAATCCAATATTTGTAAACATTTGTATAGACATGCAGATTAATAGAAAAGTAGTTTTTCCTGCATATTGTGTGTTTGACGTTTACATGTTTTTATGCATTTCATGTTTTAAATGCATAACTGGTGAAGCATTGCATAAGTTTCAATTTCTTCCTGTCTTGGAGTTTTCGAGTGCAAGGAGTGCACATAGTCCGCAAAGTGTGTGTTGACCAAGGTGAGACAATCTTAGGAAAGCTCAAGAGGGATAGCGTTGAACCTTCATCAGTAGAGGTACAAGGAGTACACAGAAGGGAACTCTCTTTCGAGTTCGGCGAGAAGACATAATCACTGAGGATTATGGAGAACTCTACCAGGAGGGCATTGAGTTGGTGCAAGTGTGCACAAAAGGAACTCTTTTGAGTTCTGAGAAAAGAGAAGTGTCAAAGAGAAGATACTCACAGGGTTGTTGAATACCCTATAGGCTTTGCAAGGTGTGCATCGAGCAGGAGAATGCCAGGTGGGTGTAAGGAGTTTTATTTTCAAGAAAACTTCTCGGATTTGAGTTATTCGAGATCCTCGAATGCAAGGTGTATGCAAGAGTAAATCTATGGGAGGATGAAGCTTAGAAGGGACAACATTTATATAACACAGATGAGACCCAAAGGAACCGGGCTCGCAAGAGGAAGAGTCGAAGGTCGAGACCTTCAATACTTAGAAAATCTTCTAAGTTAAAAGCCAAGAAAGCTTAGGAGGAGAGCGCACAAGGAAGATAGATCTGAACCGTCATATCTAGTGCCAATACCAGACCACCATTGGATCAGGTGAAGGTGCATAGAGTTTAACCTCTGGGAGGTTGCGCAGGAGAGCAGCTGAAACAGATGGTGGAGACGCTCCCTGGAGAAGTGTCGAAATCCCAAGAGCCATAGGATCGCACCAAGTTGCGAGGGATTTAAGCACTTAGAAGCACCCTTCGGGAGGAATCGTATGGACGGTGGAGACACTTCGTGGAAGAAGTGTCGAAGTTGCGAAAATCGTTGGATCTTGCAGAGCAACAAGGAGGTTAAGGCTGGGTGTCTTGCAACACTCTAAGGTGTTGAATTTCTCTATTTTAGAGTTCAGGGTTTGGAGCGGCAAGGGATTTTTGGGTCGCTGCATCGCGAACTCCCGGTTCGCGAAATCCTGAAGTCTCGCACTCAAATTTCGCTATTTTGGAGTTCAGGATTTGGAACGACAAGGGATTTTGGGGTCACTGTATTGCAAACTCCCAGTTCATGAAATATCGAAGTCTCACACTCAAATTTCTCTATTTTGGAGTTCGGGGTTTGGAGCGGCAAGGGATTTTGGAGTCGCTGCATCGTGAACTCTTGATTTACAAAATCACACTAGCCATTGGATCTGGAGCACGGTGGCTTGAGAGCTGCTGGATCAAGGATATGTGCACAGGGTTGAGTCCCTGGGAGGTGCACAGGAAAAAGGATCTGGGTTGTCAGATCTAGCACCAAGGACCGATAGCCGTCAGATCCAGAGGGAGGTGCGAGGGGTTGAATCCTCATAAAAACAGAGGGAAGACGACTCGTCAAGTCCCGAAAGCATCGAGGCTGTCCATTTTGGAGGACAGGTGTAAAATATCGAAGCCCTTTTCGGTGTTTCAGACACCAGGAGTTTGAGGAGAAGGATTCATGAGACAAGAAGTCCCAGCTCACGAAATTGTGAAAGCATCAGGACCATTCATCAAGGGGACACATGGTGAGTGGTCAAGGTTCAAGGAAAACCCCGAATGGTTCTTTCAAGGGGTACTATTTCGACATTTCAAGACCCTGGAGGTTGAAGGACCAAGAATCGTCTATAGCCAGAATCGCGAAATCGTGAATTTCGAAATCCTGGAAAGTGGACCGTGGTCATGGGTAGATTTCGACATTTTGGGACCCAAGAGTTTGAAGGACCAAAAATCGTTGTAACCGGAATCACGAAATCTTGAATTGCGAAAGGTCGGTAACACTTTGTCGTTAAGCGTGTGGTCACAGAGTGGTGGTCATGTGGATGGAGGCTAAGGGGTGATCCAGAGCCGTTAAGCCCTTTTCGACATTTCATATATTGGGAGTTGGAAGGACAAGGAGCCTGGGAGAGATTTCATGCAGGAGTCCTAAAACCCTAAAATGTGAGAGGTGTGTTGGTTCAGAACAGAGAAGAGCACCAAAATTTGAGCGCGTGCATAGGTTTTCTCAAGGCCTGTGCCAGAAGACAAAGGGACCTGTGGATTTGTTCAAGGGGTTCCAACAGGAGCTTGAAGAGTTATTTCAGCTCAGAAGAAGAACGATTCAGAGACCAAGAGGTCGTAGAACCCTGTTGAGGTGGGGGGTCTGCATCAGCATGCATCAAGTCCACAAAGGTACGAGTCTATGATAGTTGGATATGATGTGGACTAATGATTAAATGTCATGTGGTAGTGGGGCCAACCACTAAAATAATTATACATTGCAGTATTATTTTACAAAATGCTTGATTCATATTTAGGTAAATAATAAGTAGAGGGTTGAGTCTCATCAATGGTGAATAAAATATAAAATTTCTTTTAAGCACAGATTGGAGGGCCCTAGAGCCTCTGGATGACTATAATATTTCAGACAAGATCTGCTATGAGGAAAATTTTCTCTGAGTTTTGCCTCTTTTTGGTTGGAAGAGAGATGAGAGGTATGGCTCTGGAAATATAGTTAGGACATGATGTATATTCTGATTTCAGTTTTGAAATATTGAATATAATGTTTTTTTCATGGAAAAAAATTGGTGTGGATATGCCTCAAAAATTTAAAATGGATAGAAAATATTATATTTTCCTCAGGTTTGTTGATAAGAAACATCTTCTTGAACTCATGGATCTATTGTACATATTTCTAATATCTTGGAAAAGAAAAACATTGTTGGTTGCTTACATCTTGTCTGGTGATCTAATTATAAAAAAATAAGGATTTAGCGATGTTATATTTGTATGGAAATTAACAACCATGTCCATCAGAAAGCACCACATAATGTATTGTATTTGGAGTTCCTCTATAGTATTGCAAGGGGAATATGGTGATGTCACATTTTTTGAGACAAAAAATGCCTGCCAAAAGTCCCATGTGCCACTATCTCAATGACTTCAAAGAAGTCAGTTGATAGAAGCATATGTTCAGTGGTTTTCCAAAGTATATTGTCATTCTTTACCAACTTTATGGGCAAGGTAATATACATGTTTGTAAACATTAATTTTGAAAATTTTCATGGATGGAAAGAAGTCTTTTCTGAAATTGAATAGAAAATAATAAAGAAAGATAATCCACTATGGGAGACACTCTAGAAGGTTATTTAGGTCTTTTCGAGATTTTATTTTCTGTCCTCAAAAAATGTTTGGCAACTTGCTTCAAGCTGTTGGGATCAAAAGATACGCAAACACCAACATGGGCATTCTTTTCTAATATAGATGATGGCTTCAAATAATGAAAAAGAAGTTAACGTCACCATGAAGGACCTAATAGAAATACGTCAAAGAATATTGTACAACTAGTTGGTTCAAGGGACCCAACAGGGCAACCTACAACAAAAATGTATGAAAGAAGAGATGACACTAGATTACCTACTTAGTTGATGGGCAGTTGTGGATGATGAGGAGTTGAACTTGATGAGAGTAGAACCTGGGTGGCAATGATTTGTTACAACAAATTATGAACTTGTAATGCTAGGCAATGATAGGGTTATTAGTGATCTAGAACAAGACGATGGCCTGATGACTTTCTCATTACTTATGATCAACATGGATTAGTAAGGCTTGGTGTAGGGATTCATGATAATGTAGCTAACTTCAGCATTGAAGTGAGGGTGATTGGGAGATTAGTATTTATAGTTCTAAGCAAGATAAATATGATCAGTCAAGAAGCACTCATTAAATGTAGGAAAAAAAGCTAATGACGACTGGTAGATGAGAATAAGAACCTCCTAACATGATGGAGTAAATATTATTGGCAAGATCAAAATAAATTATGGGGTTGGATAGATCATCTCTGAAGACCAAGAAATTGTCAAAGATCTTGTCAAAATAAGGAATATCGGACATGGTTGTGTTGATTGAGGGGATCTCTTTTATGTCTCCTTTTAGTAGTAATAATAATAATAATCTATTTTTAAGGTCACAGCCAAGCCAAACACCAAATTGTTGTATGAGACCCCCTCCACCCAACAATTTTACTGGTAAATTCTATGGAGGTATGCATACCCTACCAGCCCCCTCTGGATTTGAACATGTGAATTCTTAGAAGAAAACTAGATATTATGGTCTACTAAGGGGATTTACTAAGGTATAATTTGTTCTACCTGTGGGATCAAAGGAAGAATCTGGTCTACCAAGGGGAATACTATAGCTTTTGAGGATACAAACGAAAATGGCAATGACACTATTGGATCCCGATGATGTTTTGGAATCATGGAGATGCAAGATTAACAATCGTTGCACCTAGAATAATATTAAGGGACTATTGAAACATTGATATTTATCAGTTGACATAAAATAAATTATCACTATCTCAAGGAGATAACTACCCTTTTCAAATTTTGAACTACTCTTTGAGCAAAATTATTAATTTTTCCAAACTAACATCCACAACCAAACTAACCAATAAAAGAAGAAAAAGTGAACATGTTTTAAATCAGCAAATGGATTGTAATGTGTCACTACTGTTAACGGTTTTCCTAGTATACAATATAGGACTCGACAAAAAAATTGATTTTGCAATTCTCTAGACATGACAACTAGATGAGTATGGCCAATCTTCTCCATATTATCCTAATTTTGTTAAAAAAAAGTTTGCAATGCATACACATACTTCGAGACTTCCTCGAGGCTCTCCCATAACAAGTGTAATTTTTTTCAAACAAACATCAAAAGCTACTGCCTTCAACAGATACAATTTACAAAAATATGGGAGATCTATGATATTTTTGGTTAAAGAGTTATTTTCAATGAAACAAGAATCACACTTTAAATTGCAATTTTCTGATTTTGAATTGGATCAGCCTCTAAACAAGCCGATCCAAAGGTCACCAATTCAAACTCACATTAACCAATTTTGAATCAGTCAACACAAGTCAAACTTGTGATTTTGGCATGGATCACAAGTCAAGGGCAGATTGTGCCAGTTGGCCTATGGGAGCAATTTTCTCTAGGTTTTCTCTAATTTTTCTACCTGTTTGAACTAGTTTATTCTCTAACCAGTCAACTACAAGTGGAAAACAAAGCTACAGGAGGTTGAATTAATCCATTTAAGGCCATCCATTGAACCTGTTGGACATCTATGTGCAGGGTATAAGAAGGCGTAGGAAATACAATTCTTATGGATCTAAATATTTCATAAAACCAATTCTTAGGGCATATGGGCAAGGGAGAAGAAGGTATAGGAAATATTGCAATTCTTAGGGAGTATGGATAGGGAAGACCTTATAGAATTAGACCTTATAGAAGGTCTATTATAAAAATTGGATATGGATATAGAATGGAGAAATTGGAAATTCCAACAAAAATTAGAGTGTTGGAGACTCTTTTTTTGTTGTGTGTTTTGTCATGAAGTTGGGTGTCTGAAGAATGATCCTCATCAGTCGACATCTAGAAAGGATTCTACACAACCTAACACATTAACTCTAACAACATCTCCAGATAAAAGAGGTATGTATATCTCATACATGTTCTTGCACCTTCATAATGTTCCTAGTGTCTTCTCGATTCCAATTGGTTATGAGGCTACTACTAAACATATGGACTTAACAAGTGATGGTCCTCATTCGATGTTTGAGTCTCAAATTGGATCAAAAAGGGTCGAGGGAACGTCTGGCTCAAAAGAGTTATTATAGGAGCTGGGGGAGATCATTTAGAATAAGATTGTTCTGGGGGAATGTAGTGTACCCTCTGTATATACGTGATTTTCTTCTAATGATAGTAAGTTGGTCCATGTCCAAACGAATAATGTTTTGATCAAAGAGACTAAGTCACAATCCCTTCTACCCACAAATGACCCTAAGAAGAAGTCTAAAACAATTTCCCTAAAGTGCTTATGTTTGTTAAGATCATTAAAATAATTCGAGATGGAACCAAGGGGGTTGGTGGGGGGACTAGCCATGGACAAGAAAATGCCTTCTACTATTGAAAGGAAATCAGATATATCATTTTCTAAGTGTCAAACAAGGAAATAAGTAAGAGAGGTTAAACAATTCACCATCAATGGGGTCTTTAGAGCAGGGAAGACCTAAAAATTGGTTACAAAATTATCATTATTTCACTAAATTCGAGAGGGTTTGGGGGTTCGCACAAACAATTATCCCTCAAATGAATGTTCTCAATTTACCAACCTAATTTTATGATGCTACAAGAAATTTACCAACCTAATGAAGAGATTTGCGTGGATTTAAAATTGTAAAATTCCCACTCAATTATTTTTGGACTTTTTCTTGGTTTTACTATGTTGGCCTTTCATCAAACAATTTGCCACTGAAATGTTTATAGAGGTTGCTACGAATTTACTCATTTCTGTAGCAATTTTATATGAATTCTTGAGTGTGGAATTTTGACAAACACTTTAACTGTAGGATATTTCACACAGTTTGACTGCCCAATTTGCAGTTATGGTATTTCAGATGGATTCTTGAAGTGTTTTAGATGGTTGGCATAGAAATTTGAATATGCCCTAACTCAAATCTATAGAATATCTAATTCAAACATGGTGCCCTAGATTGAATATATAGAATATATCATTCAAATGATGATTCTTGTGTGCCCTAGACTTTTCAGACTGAAAATATTGAAAAGGACAGAGTGAGGAACATTTACCGGAATGGAAGCCATTGTTTGTCTAGTTCTCTTCTTTGTCGCTCTTTGTCTCTGTGGCTCCTTGCTGGGGTCACCGTGTCTCTTGCTAGGGTTTTTGTCTACCTTTTTGGATCAATATGATGTGAATGTGCCAAATGGATTTGGTCGAGTTCAAGGATCAATGCTTGGAATGGGGTCGGACAAGTTCAAATGAGATGAGTTAGGGCGAATGTGGTTAGGTATTTTGGTTCTGTTCGACTATGGACTATGAAATGCACTGGTCGGATGGTGGATGGTGTTATGGAACAGATGTTTGACTTTGGATGGTGTTCGACTGTGGACTTTGGATGGTGTTATGGTGCTGGTCGGATTTTTTTCTCACAGTGTGCAATATTGCGAATCATTTTAGGGTGTGGTCGGGTTCTATTCGTTACATATATATCATATATGTTACATATATATGTTATATATGTAATATATATATGTTATATATTTTTAACATATATATGTTATATATGTAACATATATATAACAATATTTTAATTTTATAGTGAAGTGGGGAAATGTTCCATGTGAACATCACTTGGACATGGTCAGTTAGTCGATCCTATGAGATGGGGAATCCTTGTATCAAGGGTGCACTTTGCATGAACATCGAAAGAGAATTGGGTTAATATTCCTAAACCGGGACATGGTGGTGGACGACAATGTTAGGAAATCTGGAGATGTCATCGGGGGCCTGGGAAGAGTTATCTTTTCTTTTTAATGACTTTCCCACCCTGAAATTGGTTCAACTAGAGATAGGGTCCAACATCTGAAATATCACCACACGTCTTGCAATTTTTGGTGCCCCCTCGACAACAATTTGTAAATATGGTGAACCAAGTACCATCCATGCCCGATCGTACTCATATGTTCCTCCTTGGATTTTTCAATGTCCACTAGGTTAGCAATCTTGATGAGATAATATCTACCTTGGGTTACTTGTTTTCTCTTGTCTCTAAACCAATTTGTTAGTGTTCTAAGAAGAAACAAGTTGTTATCATCTTCTCCACTAACGACAACTATGCTAGTGAAGTTCATGTCGGGAAGCATCTTCCCTGGATATAGACGATGCTTGATCAACTTGGTCTTCCTCCACAAACTGTTATCCACAATTTTGGTCATTGTGATGATGTTATGATGATGGAAAATCAAGCCCTTCACTAAGAACACTTTCCTGAGAAAAGTTACATTTGTCTGCTTCCAGAAATCATACTTTTAAGGGAGGTTCGCAGGATACCTATATATTTGCCTGCGATAATGCCTGATTCTCGTAGGCTGCATTAAGATGGAGTGCGAGGGGTTCACACTGTACCTAACTCTCAGGGTGTGAACATCTTCCAAAGGAAGGAAAAAGATAAAATCTCGAACCTTCTAGAAGGGAATCTTCTAGAAGGATGAGTTGGCTTGCGAATGGTTATCTAAGAACTGGCTTTCCTAATATCTTGGGATCATTTCCTATCCAAGTAACTAATCTATCTTCTCCTATATATTGAGGAGAATGCTCATGGAAAAGGTTAGAAGCAAACTAGCAAGAGATTGATTGGAGAATGAGTGTAAGATTGTATGAAGGACTGATGCTACAGCAGTAAGAGACACCAGCAAGGTCATCAAAAGTGGTTGATTTTCTTCATGCATGAGAAAGTGTGTGTGTCAGAGCTAGGAGCCATCGAAAGGAGATCTACAAAATCAAGGCTCAGGTTGTAAGTTTCACTTTCTATCAGTTTAATACAGTAATATGTCCGTTTCCCATAAAGATGATGTCACTTTATTACATAACTTCTTGATCATATGTATAGATTAGCTATTGAATATATTGATTTGTTTTCACTTCGATTGGTTTGTACTGTTGTGATCTGAATGGCAGCATTGGAGCGAAGCTTGGAACAATAGAGACCTAGGAAATCGTTCATAAGGTATGTTCATGATCCTTGCCTCTTAGTTCATTCAATAGTCTAGATCTAGGGAAAGAGTATTATTCTGTCCTGTTTTGTTCTAGATCCAGGTGGATCTAGGGAGATCGGTTTGTGTCCGCACTTACGGATTAATCGTCTAACAAAATTGGTGACTCCACTGGGGAACATTCCCATTTTTTCTTTGCTTTTTGATATTTTTTGTAGCCATTTTCTCTATTTTATTTTTTCTCTTGTTCTGTCAGTCTCCGAGTCTTCAGGATATCCTGATAGACTTACTGGGTTCAGAAGCCTGTTTGAATTTTAATCCATTCTTCCAAATTTTTGTCATCTTCAGGAGTTCTCACACTGCGTTTGACTGCAGCCTGCGATAATTAGTCAGGTTCGCACTTAGGGTCCAGTGCGAACACCTCGCACCTTGTTGTAAGGTTGCCTGCGAGAATCATAACTTCTCGCACTGTGTAACACTGCTTGCCTACGAGCAAGATTCTTAAAAATTTTGAAAGTGAGTTTTGACTGCTCAGATCAGTTGATTCACCTTTGATAGGCTTTTTGGATCATTGATTGATATAGCTCTTGCTTTTTTTTGCATGCTCAAACAGATTTAGGGTTCCAAGGTTTTTCTTGCCTTTGTAGCTTGACTTTCATTTCTTGGCTCTTATTGGCAATTTCATTTTATCTGTCTTCTGGAGTTGAGTGGGTCTGATTGGCTAAGAACCAGTGATTGGTTGAGATTTAAGTGTTTGGTGTTTCTCATTTTCTTGTTGGTTCGAAAGGACATTTTCATTTTCATTGAGAAAACTATTTGGTTTGTTCTTTGTTCTTGCTTTCGTTGAAAGAGTTGATTGGGTTGTTATTGCTTGACTCTTTATGATTTGATTTTCTACTCTCTCATAGATATAGTGCGAGTTCTTTTTGGAAAGTGAACATAATTGTTTTCTTCCATCAAATTGTTTTTGTCATTTACAAAACATTGAAAATCAAATTTTAGGAATTGTTGAAGCTTTGAAAAATAAAACATAGTACATTGTCATTTAATGAATGATTGCTTGTATTGACATTGGAAAAAGGAAATTTTGCATATGATTCGTGGTTGATTTGGAAAACTTCTCTCTCTCCCATATATAGGTTTCATTGAATTGAAAGTGTAATTTTTCATTTTCATTATTGCATTATTTGGGTCATAGTCATACACACATGAGTTTCATTTCCGTTACCTTTGAGTAAACAACAGCCATTAAAAACATTGCATAATCTTAAAATGTATCTAGTAACTCTTTTCTAGGGCTCTTTTACACCAACATTTAGTTAGGCTAGTGCTTTGGAGTAGGAAGAGAGATACACTCTCCAAAATCTCAAAACACACAATAGCATCTTGAGTTAGGGAGTGTTAAAATTCGATTTACAACATATTGTCCTGGGAAGCCCTTCTAACACAAGGGTCAAGCACTAGGTCGCATTGGTGTTGGCAGAGTTACTAACCCTGCTTTGTTGACATCGGTGTAGAGATTGCATGTATTATGGGGATCACTCACGAGGTATACCCACAATGATGAGTGGAAGCCTTTTGAGCTGATTTCAGGCTAGATACCCTACCCTTGCGTGTGGATCGGACTGACGATTGTTCCCCCAGGCTGTACTATTGTTTGTGGTGACCTTAGTGGTCTGTCTCTATAGGTTCTTACCCAAGGTGACTGTGGAGGGGAAAGTCTTCACGGTACCTGGAATTGACGTTGATCAAACTCACTCGGGCTCCTTGGAGGGTATACCCAAGATTATGTGTGGGAGCTTGCACCAGGGCGTAAGTTTGTTAAGTAGGTCGTCAACGTAACTTTTCCACCTTAGCCCCGCCCCTTCTCATCTCGTTGTTGCGACGTTGGATTTCATCACCAACTAGTGGCTTTGATATTAGAAGGTATTGTTTTCTTGGTGATTGCTTCCTAGATTTTTCTTCACGGAGCTTGTTGCTTGTTTACAATTTCTCCCCCATGACATTCACGTAGGATGCAAGGTTTATATCCAGAACATCCGGACGTTTCTCAACCCTTGCCTACTAGTGCACCTGAGGGCTCTCCTCCTCAAAGTGAAGTCCCAGTTGTTACTTCACAACCTGTGCACATAGTCACACCTGAGGGTACCCCTGAAGGTTCTCCTCATCAAAGTGAAGTCCAAGATGTTTCTACACCACCTCCATGGGTAGAACGCACTGATTCTCTAGAGGATTTTTGAATTACCAATACTAGAGAGGACTTTCACATTCGTCATGGTGAACGACCTTTTGTGCGATTAAATTATTCTGACGAAGCAGCTGTTACATCTTCTGAATCAACCGTTGGGCCTTCTCACGGTGTAGTAGGCTGAGATCCTTTTTGGTTGGGTGATTTTCGACAAGTCCTTTTTGGTACTGAGGCACCTCCCATCTACGAAGTCAACCCCCCTGTGTCTCCTGAGGCAGAAACTACACCAGAGACTACCACTTATCTCTTTGTTCTCCCTCCTGAGATGGCCCATCTCACAAATACCACAAGTGTCCAAATCGAGGTTCCTACAGCTACTCTTGCTCCTATCAATACTCAGTGAATGCCTGAGGTTAACCCAAATTTACCTCCTGGTTACCATGCGTTGAATGCTTTGTTGAATGATTCCAATCCAACACCTCCGCAAACCCCAGCTGGTTCTCCAGGTGGTCCTCCTTTTCCTGGGTATGATGTTCCTCATTTTATTCCGACACTCCCTCCTTAATTTTTTCCTTCTGGCAATCCTAATCCTAGTGGCACTATCCCGACTATTGCACCAAATGTACATATTCCTGTTGGTGGACAGGGTGGTACGGTTCCTTTTCCTTTTCCTGGACATAACACAGTTACTACACAACCTACAGTTGGCACACAACTTCCAGGTGGAACGGTACCTACGGTAGGGGGACCAACCTCACCGTTTGGACAAAATATACCTCCTGAATTGGCCCAGTATTGGAATCAGCTTCTACAAAACTTTCCTCAAAATGCTGGGGGGCAGCAAACTGTCCCTACTATAGGCCAACCGTATCCAGGTATAACCAATCCTATTTGGGGTTCGGGTTAAACTACTCAACCTTAGGTCCCTACTCAAACTCAAGGGTACAATCCTTGGGGTTACTATCCTATCAGGCCACCACCGAATCAGCCAGGGCCTTCCCTCTATGGACAGTCTGCTTATAGTCCTACTGGTTTTCCAACAGGGCTTCCACCCCAAAGCCATCAGTACCCACAAGTGAATCGACAATTGCCTTTTCTTGCTACTTTGGACTTGCCAGATTTGACTAGGATTCTGAATGATCCTATTCGTCACTCCCCCCAATGGCCTGTTATTCCTGCCAAGCTTCCCTCGGATATTCCGAAATTCGATGGCAAGGCGGGGGAGTATCCAAACAATCACGTGATGACCTTTCATCTATGGTGTTCATCCAATTCTTTGATGGATGACTCCATTCGCCTACGTCTTTTTCAAAGGACTCTTACTGGTTCCGCTGCGAAGTGGTACATTGAATTACCACGAGGTTTCTTCTCTGATTTTAACACCCTGGCTATGGATTTTCTCACACATTACCAGTTGTCAATCTCTTATGATACTGGGACTGAGATTTTAACCTCTTTTAAACAAACTAAAGGCACTCATATCTCGGATCATATACAGGAGTGGAGACGAAGATGACGTCTTATCAAACTTCAACTCCCTGATCAGTTACTGGCCGAATGGTTCACGAAATCCTTTGTGAATGAGATTGGTAAATACATTACCATGGGTGGTGTTGTTATGAAGGAGTAGGCTATAAGTCATGCCCAATATCTTGATCTCGTTTATTCGCAAATGGGAACACTTTACGATTTGTTACCTGAACTACCCCGTCCTGGTACTTCCAGCGCTTCAACTACTCCAGTTGCCTCGCATGCAGCTGATGGTGTGATTGGTACTACCCATACCCACTCACATTCTGTTTCGAATACAACCCCTAAATCTACATCTTCTAACATTCAAAATGCTCTGTCTCCTGCCCTTCCCGCCGGTAAAACCTCTGAGGTGAACGTTGTTCAATCTACCCCGACCAGTAAAGGTAAATCTAAAAAAGGGAGAGGCAAGAATAAGGGGGGTAAGAATAATAATCCAACTGAACAAACTACAAATGCTCCTGTTGAAGAGAGGGATAAGCGCAAACCACGGTACCCTTTCCTTATCTGTGATGATGATCACTATAAAAAGGATTGTCCTCGACGTGCCGAAGTTTCTAAGTTCCTTCAAGGAACACCAAAGCCACCTACACCGACAGTCTTGTCTCAACCCTTCCCATCTCAGCAACAAGCCTCGTTGGTCATCCACGACCAACCATCTACTTCTATGAAATCATATGTTTTGATGTGCACTAGTGATTCTAAGAAGAACGACGTTGCAATCGGAACTAGAGCTAAAGACTATACTCCTTCTAAGGAGAAGGTTGACGATTTATGTCCTGATCTGGTAGAGCCCTCTCCACTGAATCCACCTACGAACGGTCCTCTTCATCTCGAACGACTGAGTCTTGATATAGTCCTATGACCCCCTAAGGGTGTTGTTCGCAAGTCGACTTTCAATCCTCATGCTCGTGTGGCCCAGAACTACAGTATTGTGGAAGATCTACCCAAGCACCTTCAGCGATGTCTGCCCTTGAAGTCCTTCAGTCTTGTCCTGCACAGTGAAGGGCTCTGTTGAAATCTATAGGTGGAATTGATCCTACAGATTCAAATTTGATAGTCTTTGACTTGGATGAACATGTTCCAAGGTTACCCCCTCAGCTTGCTTTTTAGATACAAGTTATTGTCACCGACAAGAACATTTGTCGAACCGTAGTTGATGAGGGGGCCTCTATGTGCGTAATGTCTCTTACTTGTTGGAAAGCCATTGGCTCTCCTCCTTTAAATGAATCACAAAATACTCTGAAAGCCTTTAATGTCTTGGGTTTTAATCCTTACGGTGTTCTTTCATCATTGCCTATCACTCTAGAAGGTAAGACAGTCCAGGTTGAAGTGGAAGTTTTCAATGCTCCTTTAGATTATAATCTTCTTCTTGGTCGTAGCTGGGTAGATTCTATGCGCACCGTTGTGTCAACACTTTTCCATGCCGTACGATTTCCTCACTAGGGAAAAGTTGTTACGGTTGATCAACTTGCCTTCTTTAATTCCGATAGTCACACTGGCAACGTGTCGTTTATAGCTAAAACCCCACCGGGTTACGAGAATGTTGGAGTCAGTCTTTTAAAAGACTCTTCGTTAATGGGTACTTTTCCCATACCACCACCACCCGATATTCTACGCCCGTCAATTGCTTCTATTAATATGATCTCCGCTGTACCTCATGAGCTTCCGGTATCTTTTGACCCTTGGGTAGTCCCTGATCCAGGAGATCATCCTCGTTTCTGTGACGTCATGTCGTTAAGCCTGGTTGAGTCTGCTTATCAAGCGATTCAGTCGGCAATGCCTTCTACACCCTCTCTGGAGGAGTTGTCTCCTAATCCCTTCCATGTCATATTTCCCTCTGACGAGATGATCATGTCTGTCATGGCTGACACACCTTGGGACGATGGGAATCATCATTCCATATTGTTTCTGGAACAACACACTCTCGAAAATTACCAGCGGATTTCGACTCCGTCGACCGTTGTTGTCATATCAACCGTTCTCGGATCTACATATGATGTGTTTGCGGAAGGGAACCTCAGTAATATTTCTCCCATGATACCCATTGATATTTCAGTTAAACCTGGGATAGTTGAAAATGTTCACATTGGAGCTTCGTGTTCTCCAGAGGAAATTGTCACTTACACATCTCTGTTTAAAGAATTTCGTGATATCTTTTCCTGGAGTTACGAAGAGATGCCGGGTATCGACCCTTCTATTGTTGTGCATGAGATAAAAACTTACCCTGGAGCTAAACCAGTCTGGCAACACCTTCATCCTGTCCATCCACGTAAAGCGGCAGCTATCAAACTCGAAGTTGAAAAACTTCTTAAAGCCGGTTTTATTTATCCCGTGGCTTTGACAGAATGGGTTTCCAACCCTGTACCGATTGATAAGAAAGGTGGTAGTATACGTGTTTGTGTTGATTATAGGGATATTAACAAAGCCTGTCCGAAAGATAACTTTCCAACCCCTTTTGTCGACCAGATCATCGATGACTGTGCCGGTAGTGAAATCTTTTCTCTCATGGATGGATTCTCTGACTATAATCAGATTAACATCGCTCCTGAGGACCAACATAAAACCGCTTTTATTTGTCCTTGGGGTACTTTCGCCTATAGAAAAATTCCATTCGGTCTTAAGAATGTGGGTACGACATTTCAGTGTGCTATGTCTTATGTGTTTCACGATATAAAGCATATCGTTCAACCTTATTTGGACGACTTGCCAACTCATTCTTTACGCCGCGTTGATCACCCTAATCATCTCCGAGCAATTTTTGTTCGTTGTCGGTTCTATCACATTCATCTAAACCCTCATAAATGCGTCTTTTGCATAGAGTTCAGTCATCTTCTTGGTTTCATTGTTTCACGTCAAGGGATCTGGGTAGATCCTATTAAGGTTGAGGCGATTCTTAATCTTCCTCCTCCTTCTTCACTGCACCAGTTACAAAGTTTGCAGGGGAAAGCAAATTTTCTTCGTCGTTTCATCCCTAATTACGCCGAGATTACTTGTGGTTTTACACGTCTTCTAAAGAAAGGTTAAGAGTTTGTCTGGGATAAAGTTGCCAACAATGCTTTTGAAGCTTTAAAGCTATCCCTCACGAAAGCTCCTCTTCTTTTCCCTCCTGATTATAGTCCGAATTACTTTCTTTATCTAGCTGCTTCCGAGTATACTATAGGCATGGTCCTCGTTCAGGAGGATGATGCACACAATGAACATGTTATATATTACTTGATTCGAAGTCTCACTTCCACTGAAATCAAGTACCAACATGTTGAAAAACTGGCTTTGGCTGCTGTTCAAGCGGTTCAATGTTTTCGTCATTATATTCTCTCCAGGAAAACTACAGTGATTTCACATTGTAACCCCATGCAACATGTTTTGACATATTAATTGCTGGGGGACATGTACTCCAAGTGGATTTTCATTCTCCAGGAGTTCGACTTGGAATTTGATCATGCCACGTTGAAGAAATCCTTAGTTTTTGCTAAGTTAATTTGTGATTTTCCCCACTCTACCACGGAAAATGTAACAGTCGATTCGTTACCTGACGAATCACTTTTCCTTATCAGTACTAATGATATTTGGTACAGAGATATCATTATATATCTTCAAACTCAAACTTTTCGGCCTGCTTTGTCTAGCGCTGAACGCCGTCGTATCCGTTATCAAGCACGTCATTATATTATCCTTGGAGATACTCTTTACCGTCGAGGTATTGATTCTATTTTTCAACATTGTTTGACTTTTGACGAAGCCAAGAAAGCTTTGAATGACTGCCATTCTGGAGCATGTGGTGGTCATATGTCTGGGTATGCTACTGCCCAGAAGATCTTGCGTGTGGGATATTTTTGGCCTTCCTTGTTTAATGACTGCATTACTACTGTTCAGAAGTGTCATGCCTGCCAGACCTACAATCAGAAAATTCGGTCGCATCCTACTCCCCTTCATCCTGTGGTCTCAGTTGGTCCTTTTGCAAAATGGGGCATTGATTTCATGACATGTCACCCTCACTCGGGCGGGGGGCATGGTTACATTATTGTAGCTATTGATTATTTTACAAAATGGGCCGAGGCGATGCCAACATTCAATAATACTAGAAAGACTGCAGCGTTATTTCTTTTCAACCATGTCATCACTCGTTTTGGTGTTCCTCAGACTATCGTTACCGATCATGGTAATCATTTTAGGAATTATATGATGTCTGAACTTACGGAAAAGTTGGGCCTTCATCATGATAGCTCAACACCCTATTATCCACAGGCTAATGGCCAGGTCGAAGCAATCAATAAGGTTCTTATAACTATGATTCGACGAATGATAGGAATTCATAAAACCAGTTGGCACACGATGTTGTTTTTGGCATTATGGGCATATCAGACATCTGTTAAATCCGCTACGAGATTTACACCCTTTCGATTAGTTTATGGCATGGAAGCCATTCTACCAATAGAATGTGAGATACCTTCCCTGAAGCTAGCTGTACAACTCTTACCCAATACTTCTGCTGAAGAGGAATGTCTGTTGTATCTGATGCGATTAGATGAGACTCTTCGTGACGCCACTTTAGTAATAGAAGCCCAGAAGAAACATGTTAAGGCACAGTATGACAAGCATGTCAAGCCTCATGTCTTCTCTGAAGGAGATCTTGTTCTTCTATATGAACAAGATAAATATGTCTTAGGAGCTGGGAAATTCGAACCAATGTGGCGTGGTCCTTACATTGTTAGCAAAGTTTTGGAAAAAGGAGCGTATGAGCTGGTGGACTATGATGCTGTACCTTTGAGTGAACCCAGGAATGGGTTGTACTTAAATAAGTACTATGCATGAGTTATTTGTGCACAAGTACTTGTATTTTATGTATCATACTGCGTGTGTGTGTTACTTTAGTTTGATTTTGACATTATCTGGTCTCTGTCCTTACGTGAGGTTGTGTTTGATTGCCAGATGTCGGAGTATTTTCTACCTTATATTGGCTTCGCTGATGGTGCTAGCCGTAGTACTCAGAACCTAGCATCCGCTGCATGGGCAATCTATGCCCCAACAAATGAACTTATATCTTTACGAGGTGTATGTCTTGGCCGAGCAACCAACAACATCGCAGAGTATAGCGCTGTTATTGAATTATTGGTTGATGCTATCTCTCTTGGGATTCATCATTTGGTTGTGCGACTTGAATCGCAGCTTGTAGTACTACAACTAAGTAATGTCTACTCTATTCGAAGTCCTACTTTATTAAGGGTATATTTGCGGATTCGCCTCTTGGAATGGTATTTTGATCACATTGAATATCAACATATTCCTAGATGTCTTAATTTATTAACAAATGCATTGGCAAATTATGTACTGGACAGACATTTGAACAATTTATAAATCAAACACATGTAAATTCACACAATGTAATGTAAGCCGGTAGAAGTCGTCTGTATATATTTAACGATCAAAAGAGTTTGTTTTTACAAAATGATTGTCCGAAGACCAAAATATCAAAAATGGAAGCTCATAGCTTCTATATAGTGACGTCACGGATGACGTTCACGGTAACACACTACTCCCCTAGCTACCCTACGGAGTAGTCGGGCCATGGCTGCTGAAACTCCTATAGTATGATGCTGATTGCGTCATAGAACCTCTTCCAGAAGCATGTCTGGAATGTCTGCAGTCAGGCCTTCTAGGTTCTGCTCCACGATCTGGTAATCCTCGGCATACTATGGTAATACTGCTACTGCCTCTCCTTGTTGCTGGATGGGAGAAGAGCCAGCAGGTCTATAAGGTCCAACATCTATGTTTCCAACAAAATATTTTGTGTTAGTCTTTGGATGAGTATATAAAAACAAAAACATTGAAATATGTTAAAAATACAAAAAAAAAACATTTAAAAATGAGAAAATTTGTGTACTTCTTACCGAGGTCTCCCCACTGTGCATCCTTAGGTAGGGCTAGAACTGGATCTCCTCGAAAATCCAACATGTCATATGCATAGTCTTCTACCATCAGCACCTGGCCTTGAAGCCAGTCGAAGAAGATATCGTCATACCTGACGATCGGTCCTGCCACATGTCGGGCCATGAGTCGACACCATCGTAACATCCTTGGATCCCTGGGACCCAGAAAGTGCCACTCAGCCTGTAGTATAAACGCAGGGACCCTCTCGCAGAATAAGGACACTAACAAAGATCCATATCCAAACTATTTCAAATCTCCATGCTTGCACTTAGTCAACTGTTTTTTGAGACTGTGTAATACTGCATCTTCCCAGTTAAATACTCGGGGCTCAGTACACTCGATGGCGTATTGGAAATAGCTCTGCAAAGCCATATGAGGAGTGACACTTCCAGCCATCTGAGTAATCGTGAAGAGAATGGTGTGGAGAGTCAAGTTTGTTACTCCCCAGATTGCCACTTTCCCTTTCTTTCTTTCAGCCTCGGGCACACAATATTGGTTGCATTATTCACTCATTGTCAAACCACCCCTTCTGTTGCCAGTCAAACTGACATAGGACCCTCACCTGGATAACCCGGTCAAGAAATATATGTCCTCAATGTCAATAGCTAATGTGTGAGCTCCAACATTAAAAACTTGCTGGTCCGGATCCCACATTCGGACTAGGTACTCCAATAATCGAACTTGGGCTCTCATGCCCAGGATACAGAAATATTTCAAGAGACCGCAATCTCTTAAAGCAGCTATGGTTGGAGGGTGATTTTCGGTGTTTGTGTTATCCTCCTCGTGTTCCTGTTCTCGCCATTCGAGCACCATGATGGTGGCTATTAACCTACATAAGAAACATATGAAGATGGTTAATGATCTTAAACATGAAATAAACTCCTTCTATTTGCTAAATGTTTTAAAAAAATTTGAGTTATGTGCTACTCACAGGTTCCCTAATACGCACAGTGCGAACTTCTCGCAGGCACCTTAAGGTCCACCTACGAGAATGACTCATTCTCGTAGGTCCCGTATGGGCCACCTGCGAGAATGCCTCCACGCGCATAGGGTTCAAAAAACTAGCTTAAAATTGAACTTTTAACCAATGAAATCAAATTTGTAAACCATGAAAAGATCAGGAATCGAGAACTTACCAAAATGATGCTGACGGCTCGTAAAATGATCACCTGTAGCTGCCGTAAATCGACACTGAATGCAGAGGGTAAAATGAGGGTTTTTTGGAACTCAAATGGTAAAAGTGTAAAATGGTATGGTAAATTTAGTTATTCATTCATTTTAATTACTTTTTACTATATCAAATGTGGGTTTTTATGTTTATTTATTATTTAACCCTAATCACTAATGTGAAAATGAGTGAAGTGACTTGCAGGTATGAAACATGGAGGATTATGGACGATTTCTTTCTATGGTGTGGTGTGATTTTGATTGTTTGTTATGGTTTTGACATGAAACCTCGAGCGCTTTTTGTCCATTCTTGCGCTTGTGAAAAATATAAGAACGTGATTGAGCGTCGTTTTATCTCTTTTTCGGGCTTGCTGTGGTTATACGAAAAAGGAACTCCCCTGGAGTCTTCTTTAAGCTCTTTTCAGACTCTCTAAACAGGAAAAGATTGCCGAGCGATCTTGCTATTTTCTCGCTCGTTAAAGTATTTGAAGTACGCATCCTTTGAGCGATAGTTTAACCCTTTTTCAGTCTCGTTGGACTACTGTACGAAAAAGGAACTGAGAGAGTTATCTTTTAAGTGTTTTTCCAAACTCTATAATCTTGAAAAACCTTCGAGTTTACTATCTCTGGACTCGTAAAACAAACATTGACAGACCCGTGATGGGACCGAACCACTCCTTCCTAGGGTTCATTAAAAATACTCCGAGGGACTCGTCCAAAGGATGAGCTTATATCAACAAGCATATGTGATCCTCTTCAAGATTGCGTAAAAATAAAGAGGTACTTGCCAGAAATGGTGGGGGAAAATTTGGGAAAAGGGATATGTTTCATCGTTATATTGATTGGCAGTAAGTGTCGCTCTTGAACATGACACCCCCTATTCATCATTTGAAGCCAGTTTGGGGAATCCATTTGTCTCTCATTCAATTTGATAACAAGGTTATTTCATGTGTCATCTTTGAGTCAATGCTGCCAAATCATTGGTCATGTCATTCATATGTTCAAGAGAAGTCCATCTGAAACCTACATTGAGTCGACCATATGGTATTATCCATTCATTCCGTGTCGGCCTTCCCTGTGTCCAAAGTCCAATTGCTACATACTCTGTTTCACTTTCAAACTCAGTTACTCATTTCATGTCATTGATGGGGGATACATCAAGGCCCTCCTATGACGAGTTTTGTTCCGTCGACTTCAGCACATTATCCGGAATCAAGACTTAGAAATTATTCAGTACCTTGGAGCTTGCATGCCTCAATGGAAAGTTTCCTCGCTTTCGACTGTGGGTTTACATCATTGACCCCTGATTGAAAGATTCCATCGTGTTAGCACTCTGTAATTTGCCTAAGGCTGCTGAGGCAATCATAGAGGTAACCTCAAACCGCTTCGAGTCTTGGATCTATCCCTCCAAGACTCAGAGAGGGATCTCTCTTTTAGATTTAACTTTGTTTGCAATAGGACTGATGTTAGGCTAGCTATAAAAGCAAGGAAAATATAGAGTTTTTGATTTTGAGATGGTTAGTTTGGGACAACAAGGAGAGCCATTGGGAAAATGGGGTCTGCGATTAAAAGTGATTCACATCTCAGATCTGGACAAGACTGTTACATAGGGCAAGGTAGCAGAAACATTGGATCGATTTAAGTTTTAATGGCGTGGATTAGAGGAAGAAATAGGTGAGGAAAAAGCCAGGCACATAAGCAGTTAAGAATTCCTGAACTAGCCTTTAGAAGATAAACATAAAGATCACCACAAGCTGAGAGGCAGAGTATCTGATAATAAATTCTGCCCCTATTACTTTCCTTCTGGTAATAAGAAATGAAAACAAATTGTAAGGAAGACAGGAAATACATTAACAAAGAAGAACACCACAACATTTCCACATAGGAATCCTGAGAATAGTTTGCACATTTCTGAGTTGATCATCTAAATATTACAATAATATTAACTGGCCATACACAGCCCAAGCTCCAGCAAAGAAATGAAAATTACAGGTCTAGACCTCTCACACAGGTCGAGGCTCTAATCAGAAAGACATTTACTGCTGAAACACACTCATACAGATTGAACCTCCTCACATCTAGTCCCAGTCGAACCCCCATTCTATCTTTTACAAGTGTATATATAATAAAAAATCCCCCCAGCCTTCAAAGATTCGGGCTCTGCCTCTGGTTTCTCAAAATAGAAAACAGTTACGAAATAAACACCTGTCAATTGCTTCCTCAAACAAATCGAACAACAAACTGACTGAAAACTAGATTTGGTATCTGCTGCTCGACATCTGGAGTTTGTTGAGGTTTGCTGGCAACTGGGTCGAATCTTCTTAGACATGAATGCTTTGCCACCTATGTTCTAACTGCCATCGGATTCTGGGGATGATCATTTCCTTGTTGGCTGTTGAACTGAAATTCGACTGCCATGAATGAAACTGCCACTTGTGTTTTAACTGTCGACTGCCATGTGGTTCTGGATTTCCAATTTTGTCATTGCCAGGTGTCTTCTGTAGCTTCAAGGGGGATGATTTTTTGGTTTTCACATGTGAATGTCCTAACATGTATGCAACACTGTCTTCCTTGGCTTCAACAAGATCTAGAAGCTCTTCTCTCACTCGTGGATCTAAATTAGGGCTCTTGAATAACTCAAACTTGTCTTCCTTTTTCCTTGGTGTAAAAGAATCTACTTCAGATGATCTAGTCCGAAAACTTGTGCACTGGGGATAGTTCATTCTCCTCTTGATCTCACTATGCACCTGAAAAGTTGGGATGCTCTACCCCGTGGCTAGGCGTTAGAACACTGGATGAATTTCTACTTGGAGAACCTTTGAACATTTGGCCTTAAAACCCAGAATCAGCTATGAACATCAGTTTGCAAGGATAATAGACAACAACCTTCAGCAAAACAGGGGAGGTGGCCAGAGTTGTGCTGAAACGATTGAGGTTTTACAATGTCTTGTCCCTAGATCATGAACTGGGATATATAAAGACATAAGTCTCCATCCTTACAGGCTATGATTTACCATTTGGTTGGTCTGTCGTTTTGTCTAGTAAGAATGTGCATGAATAAACCTATCCAACAACTCCAATGGAACAGGGTGGAGCAATCGTTGCGGTGTGGACAAGCATTTACCTTTTTCCCTTCTAGTTCCAAGCTTTTCAACTGCTTGTGCCAGAACCTCGACCTCAGCAATTGTAAATGGCCTCCTCAAATGACGTTTAGCAATGTCTGCTCTCCTGGACCTGTGTCTGACAACCTGTCGTTTGAGCTACATCTGCACTGAACATCTCATTTCAACAAATTCCAATAGCACCAATCACAAAAGCAGCACAACATTTTAAGTGGGTAATCGAACTGACACAAAATGTTGCTCCTCTTTCAAGAACTTTGATCAGACATATTGAGATATACAGTAATTCAATTAGACACATGAGAATCCGTTTTACTTTTGGAATGTATATTTTCCCACTTGTCTTTGCTATTATCCAATTCAACGAAGGATAATAGGAAGTGACCTGTATAAGAGCGTTTGACATTTTTGGAAGGAACAACTGCACTTGAATCAAATAAACCCTTTAAAACTGCATACTAATCACCAGGCTCTTGCCCCATTAAAAACTAGGGAGATTCCATACTGACTAGCAGAAAAAAGAATCTAACCTTTACTGCATTTTTTATCTGGCTGAATTTTGACACGATAGAACTGCTAAACCCGATGGTTGGCAGTTTCCTCCGCTGGCACCTGGGTGTTCTCATCGCATATTCTGTGTTTTTATTTTTGAAGTTTTGGGAATGAATCCCACATTCATGAGGAGAAAATACAATTTAATATTGATATATTCCAATAGCTGGCTAATAGTTCGATGAAGTGAGCCTGAGCCCGAGCCCGAGGCTTGGGCATTGGGGTTTGGAGTTGGCGCTGGCTTTGACTTGTCTGTTGGTTGTTGGTGTATGAAATGGCGCTGGCTTGGGTGTAGGCCCTAGGCCACTATAACTTTTGCTCAAAATTTTGTTAAAATATTTAAATTTTTATAAATAAACCCAACTCTGCATAAAGGCCGAGTGGCCAAATTTGCTAAAAAGGGCGAAATTTTTGGCAAACAAACCAACTTTGCATTTGCCCACCACAATAACCATTTCAAACCAATACCCAATTTTGCTAAAAAATGCACCAAAACTCGCTTGGAAGTTCACGCGCAAGCATTCATCTTATGCTTGGTCATTGTCGAGCGTTTTATGTCGCCTTCGCCATGCATCATGAGCGAATACATCCGCCTGAAATAGACAAATATTATTCAGAAAACCGATACCCTATTATATAGGGTCCTAACATAGGCTCCACCTGGGGAAAATAGCTCCGAAGGAGGTGTTTAGAATCCATGAACTCTGAATTTCGCCGACCAGCTGGTCATTGGGCTGCCCCCAAACCGTAAACCAAAAAACCGTGAAGAAATGAAAAAGAAAAGATGTTGATTCTGTTGAGCTTATTGGCACATTCTTACCTACCCTAATCTAACAATTACTGCTTCAATCAGGTAATGAAAAAGTGCCAATGAAGCCAACCCAGCAGTTGATCCCTTGATTGGGCTTCCTCATCATGCTTGATGAAAATCAAGGCTGCAATAAGTACTGGCAACTGGTGATATCTCGGGTCCTTGCAAAAAAAACATGTTTGAACAGTTACACTGAAAAAGAGCTCCATATAATTTGCAACCGGGTCAAAAAATATATGATCTATTTGTTGATTCTCCGGGTATTCCTTCAACATTTTAACATGGATAAGTTTCCTATCTGTGTCCTCAATATCAGACCATGACTGCAACTGTTCAACATCAGACTTATGCTTGCCAACAAAAGATTCATCAATCAGAAAATCGGAAGATAATACACTATCTTTTGGTTTTGGAGATGTGAGTTTCTCTTCAAATTGCTTCTGAGTTTTCAAAAGCTCAATATCCTTTTCAAGTTTTTCAGCAACTACCTCGAGAAAACAAGTTTTACCTTTCTGAGAGAGTTTGCTTGAGTCCAGAATATGAAATATAATTTTTAAAAAGTCTTCATCAATGTGAAGTTCTGCTAACTCATTTCTTAATTTTTCTATGCCAACATGAGATATAGGATTTACCTCATACCCCATCATCTTGAAGCTTCATCAAGGCTCTGAAATCTGGATTCTTCAGCAGTGAAGTCGCTTGCGATCTTTGAAGCACGGGATCTTGAGAAATGGAGTCACCAGGTGAATGGTACAACCTTCTGGTGTTTGGCTTATGTCCACCATCAGAAGTCAAAACTGAACTTGAAGTGCATCTCTGGAGAAAGTCCCCAGTAGAGTCGCCAAAAATGTTAGCACTCTGTAATTTGCCTAAGGCTGCTGAGGCAATCACAGAGGTAACCTCAATCTGCTTCGAGTCTTGGATCTAGCCCTCCAAGACTCATAGAGGGATCTCTCTTTTAGATTTAACTTTGTTTGCAATAAGAATGATGTTAGGCTAGCTATAAAAGCAAGGAAAATATAGAGTTTTTGATTTTGAGATGGTTAGTTTGGGACAGCAAGGAGAGCCATTGGGCAAATGGGGTCTGTGATTAAAAGTGATTCACATCTCATATCTGGACAAGACTGTTACACGGGGAAAGGTAGCAAAAACATTGGATCGATTTAAGTTTTAATGGCGTGGATTAGAGGAAGAAATAGGTGAGGAAAAAGCCAGGCACAGAAGCAGTTAAGAATTCCTAAACTAGCCTTTAGAAGATAAACATAAAGATCACCACAAGTTGAGAGGTAGAGTATCTGATAATAAATTCTTCCCCTATTACTTTCCTTCTGGTAATAAGAAATGAAAACAAATTGTAAAGAAGATAGGAAATACATTAACAAAGAAGAACACCACCAACATTTCCACACAGGAATCCTGAGAACAGTTTGCACATTTCTGAGTTGATCATCTAAATATTACAATAATATTAACTGGCCATACACAGCCCAAGCTCCAGCAAAGAAATGAAAATTACAGGTCTGGACCTCTCAAACAGGTCGAGCCTCTAATCAGAAAGACATTTACTGTTCAAACACACTCATACAGATTGAACCTCCTCACATCTAGTCCCAGTCGAACCCCCATTCTATCTTTTACAAGTGTATATATAATAAAAAATCCGCCCAACCTTCAAAGTTTCGGGCTCTGCCTCTAGTTTCTCAAAATAGAAAACAGTTACGAAATAAACACCTGTCAATTGCTTCCTCAAACAAATCGAACAACAAACTGATTGGAAACTAGATTTGGTATCTACTGCTCGACATCTGGAGTTTGTTGAGGTTTGCTGGCAACTGGGTCGAATCTTCTTAGACAGGAATGCTTTGCCACCTGTGCTCTAACTGCCATCGGATTCTGGGGATGATCATTTCCTTGTTGGCTGTTCAACTGAAATTCGACTGCTATGAATGAAACTGCCACTTGTGTTTTAACTGCCGACTGCCATGTGGTTCTGGATTGCCAATTTTGTCATTGCCAGGTGTCTTTTGTAGCTTCAAGGGGGATGATTTTTTGGTTTTCACATGTGAATGTCCTAACATGTATGCAACACAGGCTTCCTTGGCTTCAACAAGCTCTAGAAGCTCTTCTCTCACTCGTGGATCTAAATTAGGGCTCTTGAATAACTTGTTAGCACTTGGTAAATTTCCAAGAGGTTGAAAAAGAAGAAATCTACAAAGGTAACCTTAACCAACCGCTTTTAAAGCTTGGATCTAGCCCTTCCAGCTTCAGAGAGGGATCTCTCTATAATATTTAGCTTTGTTTTTAATTTCATATGTTAGGCTAGTTATAGAAACAGATAGGTTTGTTGTAAAAGTGTTTTTGAAGTGGTCGAGACAGTCTACACCTCCATTGGGCTATGGGGTCTGTATTTAATTAAGTAAGAGAAACAACCAGAAATGCCAAAGAAGACTTTCACAAGGAGAGATAATATACTCAATGGATCTTTAGTAATTAAAATGATGGACAGAAGAAAAGGTAAGAAAAATAACTTCAACTAACAAGCATTTAAGAATTTCTTAATTGAAGATATTAGAAGATAAACATTAAAATCTTTAGAATCAGAAACAGGGTATCAGAGATAAATCCTGCAACATTACGTTATTCTTAAAGATTAGTTCCAGAAAACAAAATGATAACAGAGCAAGGAAAACATTCAACTTAGAAAATCAACATCACCAGTGAACATACGCAAGAATCCTGTAAAAGCGCCTCCTCTTTATTAATGGAAGATCTCTTCAAAAATAGTACAATTTGATAGCGATAGGGTGTGAGAATCAACAACCCTCAATACTTCGAGAGTTGAAGTATTTATAATTCAGATTACAAATGTTCCTGTCAAAACAGATCAGGACGTGCTCATTCTATTTTTAGTCTAACTACTTTAACTAATAAAAAACTGTTTGATGACTCATTACAACTGCATGCGGAACTTTCTGGGGTAGGCCGTTGGCGAGGTGCCTTCGCAACCTCTTCTGACTGGACAGGTGACTGGATAGTAACAGCTCATCTGCTAATCTAGTAGATCACAAAGTTCCTCCCATCTGCGATGATTTGGCACTGTGACTTTAAGTAATCTCCGATACACTTCATCCATATCTGTATACTTAGCAAATGTAGGATTGATGATGAATATGTGTTTAATCTCATGTTGGATACTAATATCCAATTGCAGGGCATCCATAAATGCTTTACCTGTTATACTTCCTTGTATCCCTGCAAACTTAGAAATGTCCTTAGATACTTCAGTTAACCTCTTCTTGTAGTTAGGGAGTGTCATTAGTTTGTCATTAATGACCATCAGACCAGGAAGGCCTTTATTTTGGAGAACATCTATCGTATTAAAAAATTTATGTACTCCTTGATCCATGACTTGAACTTTTTCCTCGAGCTGAAGCATAAGACCTCTCTTGGTTAAAACCCTTTTAACCTCCAGTATAGTTTATGTTCTGTCCTCAAACTTTAGTTCTTCTAGTTCCTCTCTGGTCTTGGAATTCAGGAACCTGATGATCTCATTTTCCTGTGCTGGCATGTCTCCCAGATCATCTCTGATTTTCTCAATCGCTTGTTTGCTCCTCTGAAGCAACTCATTTTGTTCAAACATGATTTGAAACATTGGCCAGATTTCATTTATAGACTTGGTAATATCTGTCCATACAATCCCTTTGACCTCAGCCAAAGTCTTCCCTACCATTGTCTGCTTTTGGAGCTGCTGTAAATCCTTCCTGATTTGCTCATTCACCTACTTTTCTTTAGATAGGCTTGTCTGGAAAGAATTTTTGAGCTCTTGGAGGTTCTCCACTTCTTTCTTAAGCCTGCTGATTTCTGACTCTTGCAGGTTCATCCTCTCCATGGACTTGGCAAGGTCTGTTGTTCCTTCTGGTAGTGACACTGGTGTTGCAGATGGTATCACTGTCACTGTTGTTGTGCTCAATCCCGCAATTGGGATAGCACTCAATGGAATGCTTTCCATTGGCTTCATCTGCTCTCTCTCTTTTAGTAGTTTCTCCATCTCAGCCTCCATCTCTTTGAGATGAGCATTCTGCTCCATGAGTAACTTTAGCATCTCATCCTTCTCACCTTCTTTCTCTGCTATCTCTTTGGCCTGTGATTCCTCTGTGGGCGGGAGCTTTAGCTATTTTCTTAAGGATGCGATGTCAGCATTTTTATTTTTAATCACCTCTTCTACAGCTTTCACATTGGCAGGATCATAGCCGATCTTTCAAACTAGCTCTTCCAATGTCTTGATTCTGTTGTCTTTAGCAAAAGATGATATTTTTTCCATTTTGAGCTGTGTCTGAGCGTTGTTCAAAGATATCTGCAATTTTGCTGCAGAAGCTGTAGTGTGTGCCAATGTGTGGAAAATCATCTCTCTTGTTTGTTTATGCAGATCCATCTGATCTGCTGGATGTACATCTTTTGCTTGAAACTCGAAAGTGGCCCTTTTGTAATCTGAGTTTACCTTGGGATCCGGTACCTGTGCTTGTAGATAAGCCATATGCATCCTACCCTTTTCTGTGTCAAATGCCGAAAGAAGCCTATGCTGAGCTGTGGAAGACTGCTTCCGAAACTGGGCGTAAGTGCTGCTAGTGAGGGTCTGGTTCTTTTTCTTGATTAATTCATACTTTTCGAAAATGCCCAATTTGGGCACAGTCTTGCTTTGCTGAGTATCCAGAGGAGAATCTGTGGATTTCTTCGGTAAATCTTTTGTGATTTCCTTATACTGGCTCGAACCGAAAGGTGGCGTGACCGTCTTGACCCCTATGGTGGCTACTGTGGTAGTTGGGGCTTCTTGTTCTACTGTCGCGCCCGACGTTGAAACTGTCTTTGACTTTTTAGTGTGAATCTGGAACTCTTCTGCTGACACCTCGGTTACAGGAGACGATGACTCCTGTCGGGGCCTCTTCTCCTTGGGGACCTGAGGTGTGGTAGTGGGAGGTACACTCGTCGAAGGCACTTGCTATTCTACTTCAACTTGCTATTCCACGTCCATCAAAGTATCAGGCATCCAAACTGTTTGATTTGCAAATTTCTCGATCTCTGGCTTGGGCTCATGAGCATATGGGACGTTCTTATTTTTCACTCTCATCTCAGAGATGATCCCGTATGGATCGTAGTGCCAGGTGAAACTTGTAAATAATTTCATCTCCTTTAACATTCTGTCTGCTTCCTCCCCGACACTTCTACTATTGCAGATAAAAGAACCTATCTGCCCTTTAATTCTCAATTGTTGTTTCTTTTTTAAGGAAACAAAATGAATATCATCTGAATTCATTATTTGCCTAATATATTCTAAGGCAAAGATCCTTACCAGCACGTATTGAGGTAGTTTATAAGGTGCCAACTCGCACCCGAAAACTCTGATTTCGGTATAGTTCTGGTACAGGTACCAGTCTCCTGTCTTTACATTGTCCAAGAGCTGCAGAATTCTCTGGACTTCCTCATTTATTCATGGCTCAGGCCTGCCACTCAACATGCTAACCACCGGGTGGTAAAACTGATCAATGAAAGCTTTGAAGTCGTATTCAGCAGAGTTACGCTTCAGAAGAGAAGTCCATGCTGTGACTGGCTCGGGTCGTCCGTCTGCATCCATTTTTTGCATGGAGAAACTGAATTTGTCGGCTTGGAAGTAAATGAACATGTACGCCAGTATGGAAGAATATTTGAACATACCCTCTGTGCCGAAATTCACAAATTGTTCGTGAATATTATCGGCCAAGAAGGTGTTGTAGTCGAACTGCGTCGTGGGATTTTCATTGTTTGAGAAAATAGACAGAAAACCCAGGATGGGCTCATCTACCCATTTGTTAGAATAGTAACCAAGCAGGGAACACAGGGAAGAAATGATTTGATTTCCTTTGGTGGAGAAAAGGGAAGAAGGGTAAGGAGGATTGGTAGAAGGAAGTTGAGCGGAGTCGGGGAAGAAAAGCTCGCATATCTGAGCTCTCTGAGGAAAAGTCATTTTCTGGTATAACTCGGTGAGGATTTCTAAATTGAATGGGGACACAGATTCAGCATGGGGAACTTGCAACATTTGATCAATATCTTCAGGAGTGATGAAGAAAAGGACGTCTACGGATGAAGAGACGATGGCTTTCTGGTCAGGGACATAGTGGGCTTGGAATTTCAGAGCAAATTCCGGAAAGTGATGTATCTGGGGGAAAAGGTACAGCGGCAAATTCGACTCCCATAGTCCAATTTCATCGCTCTGATCTAAGAATACCTCTCGTAACCATGACTGGAGGTCTGAAAAATCAAAGTCACAGATGGTATCTGTGATCAATCGATCTTTATCGACCAGGGCGATTTTATCCAGGTCGACAAGAGGAGGAAGAAAAGGATTCTCTTCTTCTTCCACTTGTCTTGACTTTGACACCATTTCAGCAACAATACCTACAAATAAACACGATGTTAGCGGGGTAGACTGACTGTGGACGAAGGTGGCGGAAAAGCAATGGAGGCGTAAGGGTAAAATTTTCTGGTGCGATGGACGAATAGTGAATGAAGAGGAAAAACGGTGGTTTTATTTAAAATTAGGGTCAGTTAGACACGGGAAAATGGTAAGCATGACAATGGGTATGTTATTAGGTTATTAATGGAGAACGGGCCACTTGGGGGTGACATGGCAAGTGACGGTGGCCAAAGCATACAGACGGGTGATGTGGCTGCTAGGGATTGGAGGTGAAGTGTAGTGAAATTCGTCATAAGGGGCTGGTCATGAGTGGGGGATTTAGGTACTGACAACCGGGACTGACAGCAGTTATGGGATGAGACGTGACCCCGGGAACAAGTGGGACAAGTGGGCTCAGTGGAGGGTGACGTCCATGAGTGATGAGCTATCAGATAGCATGTGGGTGATAGGACTCCTTGACCAATAGGACAATGCCACATGTAAAAAAGGGGGCCACCGAAAGGAAAATCCATTCTGGACCCCCCCGTCGGTTAAAGGAAGAACATTAGGGGGGGTCCGAAAACCATTTTGAACCATAGATCTGCATGCTCACTTCCCAGCCGCAGATCTTAGCGCACTCCTTAATACCAATTTCG
>JZKD02S1673067.1:446516-456774 GCA_000966675.3 Picea glauca | reverse complement strand
TTATAACCCTAAAATGCACCACACAGGTTTACCTGGCATCAGGCCAACTCATGCCTCTTCCTAGCCAAAGCCATGCTGAACAAATCCTCAAAAAACCACTTAAATCAAGGAACCCTCACCCTAAACTTTCACTGGGCACGGGTGACAACTTGCTGGCCTTCTACTGCATGCGGGTACCCGCGGGCTAACCCACTACAACCCGCGTTTACCTAACAAAGCAAAAAATCAGGAAAGTTTTCGTCGGGACGAAGAGCTTTTTGTCAGTTAACTGGAACTCCGAGCCATGCATGGCCAAGAGTTCGCCAAAAACCCTAGCTCCTTCTAGCCTATAAAAGGAGGGGTAGGGGTACTATTCAAAGGAGGAAAAATCATAGCGAAGAAACTCTACCAAATTGCCAAGTCCATTATTGTCCCAACCCTTTAGCCTTTCCTCAAGCTTTAGGAGAAGTTCAAGCACAACAGTTGGAGGACAAAGAAGAGGAACATCCCAGGATCAGGATCGTGGAACGGTGACCGGCCTCAGAAATCATTGTAAGTTGGTTCATATTGAGGTTAATGAAAAATATGCTTTTCCCGTCCCGAATACATGAGTCTTATCTATGTTATTTGATTTGTGTTTTATCTCTAACCCTATAATAGATCAGTAGCATGCATGCATAGTCTTTTCTTGATTGTAGGGAAGCCTTTGGAAGGAGCAGCAGCAGCAAAGGGATAAGAAGCTCAACGGAGGATCTACTTCAACCGTCGAAAAAGGGTTGGTTTATTCTTCTCTTGTGTGCATGTGGAAAAAGGGGGTTTTAGATTCAGGTAGAAGGTTAAAAGTAGCTTAGGAAGGGTCATGATCTGCA
Organism: Picea glauca; assembly: GCA_000966675.3. Classification (NCBI taxonomy): domain Eukaryota; kingdom Viridiplantae; phylum Streptophyta; class Pinopsida; order Pinales; family Pinaceae; genus Picea; species Picea glauca. The sequence continues at coordinate 455,926 of JZKD02S1673067.1, read as the reverse complement.
TGCGAGTTTAGAACCCTAGCTTGCTAGTCCATAGGGTAGAATACCCCACAACACCTATACCCTTGAACATTTAACCCTAATCTTTAACCCTTATAACCGCAAACATGTACATTAACTATTACATCTATCCATTATTATTACTAGTCTATCACCTATGTTAACCCTAATCACTTATAACCTCTATAATTTCTAACTTATAAACCCAAAATAGCTAAAGACTAACTTATTAACCCTAATCACCTAATACCTATATCTCACAAACATTAATCCTTATAATACTCAAACAATATAACCACTTTACTCCATAACACTATAACCCTTATCATCCCTAACACCTAACCCTTAATTCTTGCCATACCTAACCCCTATAAACACTAACCCCTAATCCCTATAAAGCACAATTCTAAACCAATGTAACTTTTATCTGACTTGTAACTCATAATGAGCTTAACTACCATAACCCCTAATACAACATTTCGACATGAAGAGCACTGAAAAAACATCAAAGCCTAGCAGAACATGGCCCTACAATATTGAGAATACAAAGGTCATGGCTATGTCAATTGACATAGGTGAAAAGGAAGATGTGTCTAGTGACACCAAAATAACATGAGAATCAATAGAGAATTGTAAATTCATTGTATTTGTGTTCAAATAAATACAAAGAATGTTCAATCATTACTAGAGAAATGAGGAACAAAATGCAAAGAATGTTCAAACTAGCACAAGAGAGAGAGAATTTGTGTTTATTTCCATAAAACATGGAATTCATGATACAAATAAGAAAAATCTACAATTCATGTTGACCTACACATTATTGAACAATGAGTTTATAGATGCTAAAAGTTATAACTAGGGCTTCAACAAGGTGATCTGATGCAGGAGCATCGTATAAAGCCAAAGATACACGCCTAACCGAAGGAGAGAGATGGAAAAGAACCATCACACATTTTGAAGCATTTTGAAGATTAATGAATGGACATTAATGTAATAGCTAGGGAAGCGTACTTACTTTTTTGTTTTGGAGATTGTAAATAGAACTTGAGCGTTGCTCTCATCTGTCGAATGTAGAGGCATTTATGCATAATGAATGCAAGTAGGTAGATTTAATTTAATAGATTAGACATTTTTAGAGGCGTAGGAGGGAAAATGGATGATAGACACCCTCACCCTTGTACCACTGTAACATAATTCAAAATTCGTAAGCTGTAGAGCTGCAGAAGAGAATAGAGGAGAACACAGAATTTTATGCATTTTTAGTTGTTGATATTTACCATGTACAGGAGCACTGGAATTAATAGAAGAAATATTTGATTCCAAATCTATGTGTTTGTTATGGTTGTTGGAACCACCTGTTAAATGGTATGTTGCGGGCTTGTTTGTATTCTCTGTATGCATTTCTTTCAATGCTATGTATGTTTGTAGGTTCTGGAATTCTATGTTGAATGTTTGAATTCTGAGTAAGGGAAGAATGAGTTTCAATTGTTTCTCTTTTTGAGAACTCCTACAAAGAGTGCAGTGGAGGGTCTGTAAGGAGTGTGTCGACCAGACTCTGAGTTTCATCTTAGAACTCTCAGAAGAGATTCAGATTGCATTTTTACATACACAAGAGCCATGCATGATGTGTGCAGGCTGAGTGAAGTCTTGGATTTTATAAATCCAGGAGGAAGATTGAGAGACTAGTGTTGCAAAGAATGCATAGGGTCGAAGACTCAAATAACCAGATGTTATTTGAAATTTTTCCACAAGGAGTGCGTGCAGGGATCCTTTTGGAAGCTTAAGTTTACAAGTGAAAGATCAGGAGGGATTTAATCTTTGAAATGGTCAAAGGGAGACGAAGGTTGAAATCGTCTCATAGAAGTCAATTTTAGGAAGGAGAACACCGAGTCGTTTGGGCAAAAGTCATTGAGAAGTGAATCGGGCGGTCATAATTCTCCATGGAGAACTCCTGAAATCGCGAGGACCATAGGATCCATAGGAGCTATAAGGTGGTTAGAAGTTCAATGAACCCACCACCCTGATATCAAGAATCAATGTGGACCATTGATCAGGGCTGGTTTGAGCCATTATATCATCTTGTGAATTCGGGGTTCACAAGTTTGGAGTGCAGGAGAAATATTTGGTCACTCTAATTCCTGAATCGCGAGAGGGATTATCAAGTGTGGAATCAAACAGCAGAAAAACTTCATGGAGAGGCGTCGAAGACCCGTGAGCCATTGGATCTTGCAAAGAAGTGAGGAGGTGAAGGTGAGTGCCTTTTCAACACCCATAAGCTCAAGAGAGATACTGTTTGTTGGATCCAATTCACTGAGAGTCGTTGGATCTTGTGCAAATTCGTAGATCAGAATTCGGGGATTGGAGCAACAAGTGATTTTGGAGTTGAGAGTCGTGAATTCCTGATTCACGAACCCTAAAAATATCTGGATCGTCGAATCAGGGGAGGCTCACAGTCATTAATCTCGTCAAAGGCATAACTTCGGAGCTGGAGAATCATAGAGGGAGAGGAATGGGTGTTAGTTGTTCTCTCAAGTCATGAAACCCAAAATCCTTTGCATGCTTAAACAAAGGGTTTAGTTAACCCTTGTCGTGGCTGAAGAGAAGATCCCGTGCAGATCATGGCCTAAGGGTAGGAGGTCTGCATCAGTTGTGGTATTAGAGCACATAATCAATTCTTTGCTTTCTATAGCAGAGAGAAGAAGGAGGAATTTTATAGCCATGCCATTGAGAAGGAGATAGAGGGCAATGCCTGATCCAGTAGTGGAAACATAAATGTGTGAATTACGTGTCAGGCTTGATGCTATGGAGACAACACAAAGGTGCACAGTATACATTGGGGATATCAGGAAAGATGAAAGTGAAAATGAAGCTGAAAACAAAGAAGTTGTGGTTGAAGATGCTGCAGAAGAATGCTTATTCAGGGTTGTTGCAAGGATAGGTGCCAGAGCAAAAATGGGCATTCCCATATATGAGGGAAACTTAGATGTTGAAGAGCTTCTAGATTGGATTAGAGTTCTGGACAAGTACTTTGACTATGAGGATGTTGAAGAAGACAAGAAAGTCAAACATGTTGTTACCAGACTTAAATGGCATGCAACACTATGGTGGGATGAACTACAGGCTGACAGACACTGCAAAGGAAAACAAAAAATCAAAAGTTGGGATAGAATGGTTGCAAAAATGAAAGCCAAGTTTATACCTAGAGATTATCAACTAAATATGTTTCAGAGGATGCAGAATTTGAGACAGAAGTTGATGTCAATGAAAGATAACATTGAATAATTCTACAGGATAAAGATCAGAGAAGGTCATCGGGAGAGCGATGATGAAAAATTTTCCAGGTACATGAATGGTCTGCGATATGACATTCAGGACTAGATGAGCACGATGACCATCCGAACCATAGAATATGCTTATCACATGGTTCTGAAAGCTAAAGAGAAGTTGAGCTAAAAGAAAGGTTAAAGAGGTCGAGGTAGAAGTCAAATAAGAGGTAAGGAAATTTCCAAAGACAAGACTCAGAGACCTAAGGAAGAGGAGATGAAACCTCAAACTCAACCTGAGAGAGGAGGAAGCTCACAGGGAAGGTAGTATGATAATAAAAATAGTTTTCCTCGAGTCAGAGGAAGAGGAAGAGGCAGACGAGGTGAAGTTAAATGCTTTGTCTGTGGAAAAATCGGACATAAATCCTATGAGTGTCCAGATAAGAAGAAAGATGGTGGTGAAACTCACATTTCTGAAGCTCAAGGACAAAATGTTGAGGCAGAAGACACTGAGGGTGGAATATCCTTAATGATGAGGAAAGTTCTCCTGAAACCAGAGAAGGAGCCAAAGAACCAAGCCCAAAGAAACAGTCAGTTTCAGACTGCTTGGAAAAACAAAGACAGGGTATGAAAGGTCATAGTGGACAATGGTAGCACAGATAATATCGTATCTACAGAGATGGTAGAAAAGTTGGAGCTGGAGACTGTTGCACATCCAAGCCCATACAGAGTTTCATGGCTACAAAAAGGACATCAGGTAAATGTCACTAAATAGTGTTTAGTCAAATTTAAAATAGGAGGATATAAAGATGAGATATTATGTGATGTTATTCCCATGGTTGTTTTCCATCTATTGTTGGGTAGACCATGGAAATATGACAAAAATGTAGTTCATGATGGGAGAAAGAACATGTACACCCTGGAGAAAAACAGTAGGACGCAAATGTTATTGTCGATTAAGGATAAAGAGGTGAAAACAGAGATGAGAAACACTATACTTCTCATGAGTGGGAAGGAACTTCTTAATGAGGTTAAGAAGAAGGAAGACACATAATTTATTGTGGTCAGGAAGCCCAAAATTGTTTTGACTAGTACGAGAATAGATGATTTACCAGAAGACATCCAGGAGTTGCTGGAAAAATTTGCTGATATAGCAGTGGATGAACTACCTTGTTCGTTGCCACCTATTAGGAGTATAAGCCATCATATAAATCTTATACCTGGATCCAATTTGTCGAACAAAGCAACTTACAGGTTGACGCCGCAGGAGAATGAAGAATTTAGGAGATAGGTCCAGGACTTGATGGATAAACGATTGATTCGGGAGAGATTGATTCCATGCGTTGTTCCGACAGTGCTCAGCCCAAGAAAGGATGGTGGCTAGAGAATTTGTATAGACTCAAGGGAAATCAACAAGATTACCATCAGGTATAGATTCCCATTGCCAAGGATGGACGACTTGATGGATTGTTTGAGTGGAGCAAAGTTTTTTTCAAAACTTGATTTGAAAAGTGGATATCATCAAATTAGAATGAGGGAAGGTGATGAATGGAAGACAACATTCAAGACGAATGAAGGGCTACATGAATGTCTTGTCATGCCATTTGGCTTAACGAATGCGCCCAGTACTTTCATGAGATTGATGAATGAAGTCCTGAAGGATTTCATTGGGAAATTCCTCATTGTATATCTTGATGATATATTAATTTTCAGCAAAACAGAAGAAAAACACTTAAAGCATTTAGTTGCAGTAATGAGGAGGTTACATCAAGAGAAATTGCTGATAAATATGAAGAAATATTCATTTATGAGGACATAAATCATTTATTTGGGTTTTGTTATCTCTGCAAATGAATTGAAAATGGATCCGGAGAAGATAAAAGTGATTAAGGATTGGTCATCGCCGAAGAACGTGTTTGAAGTTCGAAGCTTCCATGGTTTGGCTAGATTCTATAGGAAATTCATCCAAAACTTCAGTGGAATTAGTGCACCAATGATGGATACGGTGAAGAAAAGACATAAATCTTTTCACTGGATAGAGGAAGCAGAGAAGAGCTTCAACCTGCTGAAGAAGAAGATCACTGAGCAACCAATTATGGATTTTCCAGATTTCAGCAAGACATTCCAGGTCAGGTGTGACGCGAGTAGATTTTCCATTGGAGCGGTCTTGAGCCAGACAACAGGTCGATTGTGTATTTCAGTGAAAAATTGAAAGAAGCAAAGATCAAGTACTCCATGTATGACAAAGAATTCGACGTAGTCATACAAGCACTGAATAAATGGAGGCACTATTTGGTTCCCAAGGAGTTCGTTTTGTACAACGATAATCACGCTTTGCAATTCGTGACTCGACAGGAGAAGTTGAACCAAAAGCATGCTAAATGGGTTGAATTCATACAGAATTTTACTTTTGTGATTAAGCATATTTCTGGAACTACTAACAAAGTTGTTGATGCTTTGAGTAGGAAATGTTTGCTTATGCAAGAATTCAGAGTCAAGACTTCAGGTTTTGATAACCTCAAAGAAATGTACAGGGATGATTCAGATTTTAAAGAGGCATATGAGGTGTCTGAGAATCCAATTCTCAGGGATAGAAGCCAATGGACTGAATACATGATCGAGGATGGATTATTGTTCAGGGGAAATCAACTATGTATTCCAAAATGCTCCATGAGGGAGAATTTGTTGAAGGAAAAACACAGCAGAGGATTGGTCGGACACTTTGGTCATGAAAAAATGTTCTCAAAGTTGAATGGCTCATATTTCTGGCCAGGGATGAGAATAGGTGTTAGGAAATTCGTGCATAGATGCATAATTTTCCAGCACATGAAGGGAAAAAGGAAGAATGTAGGATTATATCAACCTTTACCCATACCTGAAAGGTCGTGGGATGCAGTGAGCATGGATTTTATATTAGGAATACCAAGGACACAAAGGGGATATGATTCAATCTTTGTAGTAGTCGACATATTTTCAAAATGGCACATTTCATACCATGCCAGAAAATCAGCGACGCGACTCATATTGCAAACCTGTTTTTCAAGGAAGTCGTCAGACTTCACGGCTTGCCAAGGAGTATCGTTCTGATCGAGATACCAAGTTCGTAGGAAATTTCTGGAGGACCTTATGGAAGAATCTAGGGAAAAACTTGTCTTTTAGCTCAGTGTATCATCCTCAGATAGATGGACAGACAAAGGTCGTGAACAAGAGCTTGGGAGATTTGTTAAGGAGATTAGTGACTGAACACCACAGTCAATGGGTTCACATTCAGCCATAGGCAGAATTCTCTTACAATGATTCACTCAATAGAAGCATAGGGCAGAGTTCATTCCAAATTGTATATGGAATGCAACCAAGGGGAGTTTCTGAATTGAAAGATGCAGAACAAGCTGAATTCAGGAGTGATGGTGCAGAGGACTTTGCAGAAGGAATGAAGGAGCTTCACAGCCGAATTAAGGAGAGATTGTAGAGTTCAAGTCAAGAATACAAGCATAGAGAATATCAACACAAGCGAGAACTTCAATTTGAAGTTGGTGATTTGATTCTTGCACATTTGAGGAAGGAGAGGTTCCCAAGGGGAACATATAACAAGTTGAAGATGAAGAAGATTGGACCGTGCAAAATCATAAGGAAATTTGGGGGAAATGCATATGAGATTGAATTACCCGATGGGGTCAAAATATCACCGATATTCAATGTTGCAGATTTGTAGCCTTATAGAGATGAAGAAGCAGGAGCAGAGGATGAACATAAAGAAATTAAATGGACAAAACAAATGCCTATAGCTGAAAAGCCACAGATGGAAATCATAATTGACAAGAGGATTAGCAGAAAGACCATAAAAAAAGAGTATTTTGAATACTTTGTCAAGTGGAAAGGACATACAGTTGAAGATGCCAATTGGGAAGATGAAGAAACAATTCAAAAGCATGGACATACCGTGCAAGAGCTCATGAACAGGAGTTCATGAAAATTTTCAAGCGAGGGTGTATGATGCAGGAGCATCGTATAAAGCCAAAGATACACGCCTAACCAAAGGAGACAGCTAGAAAAGCACCAACACACATTTTGAAGCATTTTGAAGATTAATGAATGGACATTAATGTAATATCTAGGGAAGTGTACTTACTTTTATGTTTTGGAGATTGTAAACAAATATTGAGCATTTATCTCATCTGTCGAATGTAGAGGCATTTATGTGTAATGAATGCAAGTAGGTAGATTTAATTTAATAGATTAGACAGTTTTAGAAGCGTAGGAGGGAAAACAGATGATAGACACCCTCACCCTTGTACCATTGTAACATAATTCAGAATTTGTAAGTTGTAGAGCTACAAAAGAGAATAGAGGAGAACAAAGAATTTTGTGCATTTTTATCTGTTGATATTTATCGTGTACAGGAGCACTGGAATTAATATAAGAAAGTTTTGATTCCAAATCTATGTGTTTGTTATGGTTGTTGGAACCACCTATTAAATTGTATGTTGCATGCTTGTTTGTATTCTCTATATGCATTTCTTTCAATGCTATGTATGTTTGTAGGTTTTGGAATTCTATGTTGAATGTTTGAATTTCGGGTAAGGGAAAAATGAGTTTCAATTGTTTCTCTTTCTGAGAAATCCTGAAAAGAGTGCAGTGGAGGGTCCGTAAGGAGTGCGTCGACCAGATTCTGAGTTTCATCTCAGAACTCTCAGAAGAGATTCAGATTGTGTTTTTACAGACACAAGAGTCGTGCAAGGTGTGTGCAGGCCGAGTGAAGTCTTGGATTTTACAAATCCAGGAGGAATATTGAGAGACTATTGTTGCAAAGAGTGCACAGGGTTGAAGACTCAAATAACCAGAGGTTATTTGAAATTTTGTTGCACGTAGTGTGTGCAGGGATCCTTTTGGAAGCTTGAGTTTACAAGCGAATGCTCAGGAGGGATTTAACCTTTGAAGTTTTCAAAGGGAGATGAAGGTCGAAATCGTCTCATAGAAGTCAAGTTCAGGAAGTAGAACACCAATTCGTTTGGGCAAAAGTCATTGAGAAGTGAATCGGGCAGTCAGAATTCTCCGTGGAGAACTCATGAAATCATGAGGACTATAGGATCCAAGGGAGTTGTAAGGTGGATAGAGGTTGGATGAACCCACCACCCTGATATCAAGAATCAATGTGGACTGTTGATCGAGGTTGGTTTGAGCCGTTATATCATTTCATGAATTCGGGGTTCACAAGTTTGGAGTACAGGTCAAATCTTTGGTCACTCTAATTCCCAAATCGCGACAAGGATTATCAAGTGTGGAATTGAACGATGGAAACACTTTTTGGAGAGGCATTGAAGACCCATGAGCCATTGGATATTTCAAAGAAGTGAGGGGGTTAAGGCGAGTGCCTTTTCAACACCCATAAGATTAGGAGAGATAGTGGCCATTGGATCCAATTCGACAAGAGACGTTGGATCTCATGCAAATTCGGGGATTGGAGCGACAAGTTATTTTGGAGTTGAGATTCGTGAACTCCCAGTTTGTGAATCCCAAAAAGATATGGATCGTCAGATCAAGGGAGGCTCACAGTCATCGATCCCATCAGTGGCAGAATTTCGGAGTCGGGGAATCATAGAGGGAGAGGAACGACCATTAGCTATTCTCTCAAGTCATGAAACCTGAAATCCTTTGTGGGCTTAAACAAAGGGTTTAGTTAACCCTTGTCGTGGCTGAAGAGAATATCCTGTGCAGATCTCAGCTTGAGGTTAGGAGGTCTGCATCATGATATATGAGAAACTTGGGCAGAATTAATTCTACATATTCAGAGGGCAATCATGACAGTCAATTAGACTATTAATGACATCAATACCAAAAATTTATTGATACAATGAAACAAGGAGTATAGGTTACAAACATTATGTTCTTAGACAAGGATGGATCAAAAAAATACATATGGAAATAGGAGATCGCTCTCTAACCAATATATTATTGGATGATGGTTCCATAGTAAACAATATGATGAAGGATACATGGGGAAAGTTAGAGAAATCAAAACTGAGGCCACTAGAGTTGTTGGTTGACAATAAAATTCATCAATTGCTTCGACAAGGTGATCAATGAAAATTTCATATTGAATTCATTCAATAGATTCCAAGGATCACTGCAACATTATCAATTGGACTATTA
>JZKD02S1673067.1:432152-444865 GCA_000966675.3 Picea glauca | reverse complement strand
AAAATGAGCGCACATACCCTTGAATTTTTGAAAAAGAAAAATAAAAATGAAATATATAAACAAAATAAACTAAAAAGAAAAATAAGAAAGTCAAAAGAGAAAAAGGGGGGGAAAACCTAAGAGAAAAGGGAATTAGGGTTTGATTCTGAATAAGAGGAAAAGAGGAGGGGGAAAGAAGGGACCTTTTGCTGAGATTGGGATTGTTATGCTGGGAGAAGGGAGACTAACTGATTGCTGGTAGGAGTTGGGAATCCTTAGCAGACTTGAGTGGTAGCTCAGCCCTGGGAGGCGAGCTGAGGAGATAGTTACTCTCTGATTGTGTGTGGACCCTTTGCCGCTCGGGGGGCTGAGGGGGAAGAAGAGTACCCCTGGAGTTTGGCTGGGAGGTACCGGTGGGTTCATTGCGGTCGGCAAGCAGGAGCAGGAGCGGCTGGAGCACCGGATTCATTTGCTGCAAGCGAAAAGGCTACGGTATGATTGTATTTTGGTAGATTAGATTGCATTATGGCTTACCTTGGTTGATAACATTACTCGCCTCTGTTAATAGGTTAATATTGCTGCTAGTTACTACAAAATTTTTGAATGTGTTCATGATGGGGAAAAGGCGACCTATATGTTAATAGACCAATCCTTTTATTTCACTGGCAATCTGAAATCTAAACCAGATCTAAAGTTCTGTCTGCACTGTGTGTTCTTAAATGACCATTTGCATTTTTAACCACTGGCGCTCGGATGTTTAATCCCGATCTGAAGTTCGGTCTGCACTTGTATTTTCTTTTTATGACCATTTGCGTTTTAACCTCAGGTGTAGGATATTTTAATCCCGGTTTAAGTTCTGTCCGCCTTATATTTTTAGGACCATTCGCCTATCAGTCACAGGCTTCGGACACCTTAATCCAGATTTTGGGTCGGACTGTGTTGCAAATTAAATGGCCACTTGCATTTTATAATTCTAGCGTTTTGAATCCTCATCCTCCTTAATTTTAATTCAAGGCGAATTTTAATGTTGGCCAGGCGATTACTCTCAGGTGTTGGGCGTTGTACCCAATCGTGCTTCCGGTAGCGACGTGCCGTTGTGGCTGGCACACTTCCTCACCCCGGCCTTACTCAGCGATAATGCTGGGGGTGTTGAATTCTTGTCCAGGAACCCCTTTCTTTTGGCTGTTGTTGTCTTAGTTCTGGTTGGGCTCACGAACTGCAGTGAATGCGTTCTACTACCCTCGGTTGAGCAGTTACGGACGCGCACTGCGCGCGCAGCCGGTGGCGGGATCAGGTGGTGGTAGGGTAACAGGTAGAACCCTCCTCGTGGCTGGTGCTAGGCCCTTCCCTCTGCGTTGCTGTACCTCGAGACGACGTTACTCTGGGGCCTCGATTTTCCCTACGTTGTTGAAATTGGTGCGACTGGTCATGCATTGTTCCTCGTTTTTGGTTATTTTTGAAGATTGCCTTAAATTTTCCAGCTGCTCTCTTAAAATTGCCCCTGACAATCTCAATGGTATTACGCTGTTGGGTGACGGAACTGTTGTTTTTACGTTCGTAAGGGTTAGTTGTGGTGCCCTTGAATTTAATTTCTAATCTAATTATCAACAATGTAGATCGTATTAAAATTCCAAAATTCCATTAGAAAAATTCTCATCACAAAAATAAAACTCTGATTTCTGACATAACATCTTACCAGATTTAAGGTCTCATCACAAAAATAAAACTCTGATTTCTTACGTAACTTCTTAACAGATCTAAGGTTGATTTTTGACCTAATTTTTACCAGAGTTAAGGTTAATTTTGTATTACGATATGAGTGCCCTCACAGCTATTAAATAATTCGAGGCAACTGGAACCAATCCACCTCGGGAGTAGTGACACCGATATAGGCGACGGATTGCAATGATAAGGATTTTTAAAGCCAAAATGCCAGACCCGTAAATGAATATTAGATGTACGGTTGTGGTGCTAGGCTGTTGTTTCTGTGCACACACTCGAGAGTATTGCTATATGAGCGATGGCGTCACGCTGCAGAGTTCTGTATCCATGCAGCCACATGTGTGAGAATATATTTTTATCAACTTAAATATTGACTTGAGATCTCTGGAAACACTTCGAATATTGTTTTATCATGACTTGAGATCTCTGGTAACACAACGCCTTAGTGTTTTGATGGTTTGAAATTGATTTAGAATTTGGACTTTTTAAAACGGACTTGAGATCTCTGGAAACACTTTGAGTATTGTTTTATCATGACTTGAGATCTTGGGTAACACAACGCCTTAGTGTTTGATGGTTTGAAAATGATTTAGAAATTGGGACCTTTAAAAAAAAAAAAAACGGACTTGAGATCTCTGGAAACATTACTCTTGAAGGTTTTGATGGTTTCTAAATCGAGTTAGAATTTTAGAAAAACGCATTTATCACCAAAGAAATTTTGATTTAAAAAAAAAAAAAATCAAATTCCAGTAACATAATTTAATTATGAAAATATCGTTACACATCAAATCCTCCAGATATATACTGCATTAATATTTAACACTGCCCTGCCATGGAAGGCCACTTCCCTGCATATGTCCTACGCAATCGACATTCAGTCCTAGGTTAATCTTGACATGCAAAGTGGCACACCACGATGGAGGAGCCCCACTATGGGCACTCACGTGTGCCTCCCTTGATATTAATTTAATACATGATGTGAATTTAGTTGGATAATAGTTCCTTAATCGGCTGCCAATTAAATTATATTATGTCTCCTTATATGTATCCCATGATGAGGTGAATTTAGTGGGATAATAGTTTATTAAGTGCCTCCCATTTAAATTATCTTATGACACCCATTGACATGAGTTAGTTTTATGCCTCCCATTTCGACCTTGATTCTTTATGTGTCTCCCATGTTGATATTAAATTAATTGAGCATGACCTATTTATGTCTCCCATTCCATTTATCATGTGTCTCCCTTTGATATTAAATTGAGGTTAAATTAGTACAATAGATACAGTGTCTCGAATGAAGGCAGTATTAGTTTAATTACAATGCTGAATTAGTATAAGAATACACGTATGGTTCTTATGGTCAGGTTTTGGTAGTTAAGTTGTTCTACTGACCAACAAAGGTATAGTCATCAACCTTTAACTGAAATGTTGTGATATAGAAGGCGATGACCTGGATGTGCTATGGTGATGTTATGGTAATCTTTTTAGGTTGATAAGGTGTAAATGTAGGACCCTTGCATACACTCGGGACAAGCAAGTAGTTTCAGAAAACTAGGCTGCACAAATTCCTTATGGTTGGATTGATTTTGTACATTATTTATGCAACAAGTTAGTTCGTATGCAATCAAATTTTAGCCCTAGAAATCACTATAAAGTGTAAACCTTTCATCGCTTATGTCCATAGGCTCTATGAGTATATGGTGATTTATGATATGATGGTAAGGTGATTATAAATTTGGGCATAGGTAACATATAAGATGCTTGAGATTAGATTTTATGTGCGGAAATTGTTATTGTAAATTGTAGATGGAATGTTGTGAAACCTTTAAAAAAAAAATAAGGGTCAATGTTGATAAATATCAATGTAATGCCATAAATACTTGTCGCCTTACTATGGTAATATTAAAAGGAAAAATTATTATGTTCAGTATTTTAATGTTGACAACATACGAGAAGTAAGGTAATGAAGAATTGTGCTACAAGGTTATTTAACATGAGGGAACATGATGAATATAACGCAATGACTTGAAATGCTGAGGGAATGTCTTGTGCATGTTTTAGGTCAAAAGCCATTATTCCTGTTAAGTGACTATGATGGTGGTCATCTTAAGGAATGTTATTGTAGTCTCTTTTTGGGGATAACACATAAGATGTCAGGCTCTTGATAATTTGAAAAATTACTGCGCTATAAAGGTATGGTGTTCCTTAATTCAAGGTAGTGTTTTAGGAAGGGTTATTGTTAGTAGAAACCTGTGTAGTGTAACGTCCCGAAACTAAGTACACTGAGGCATCATGACTGAGTAAATGGGAGATGCATTTGATGGAGCTTACCTTTTGAAAAAAAAAAATCCGCACCTGTTAACAAAGTTGTTGTCATAACAAGGAGGGTCCTTACATTTTATATAATGTGATCCTTACTATCATAACTTCTTAACTTATCTATTTCATAAAGTCATTGGTTGCAATGTTTATAAACTTTGATTATGCTAAAAAAAAAGCATGGGCCACATTTCAGTTGATTTCATATTTGAATGGCAATATTTTACACTTGGCGCGTTGGTGAAACTTTTGGATTTCATGTTGGATTGAACTATACAATTGGCGCATTAATATAACATATGGTTTTCGCTATGCATTTGATTAATGGCATGTTGATATGGTTACTCACCGATTTGGGTTGGCCGATTAATATGTTTTAAACGTTATGATTATTGATGGAACAACTCTGTACTCAGCCATTAATACACTGCATGGTGGTGGTAATCCCACCACCTTCGCACGCATTACATTGATTCATTCCCCTTTGAGCATTTGCAGCTGTTAAGCCTTATCGATTTTTCTCCTGCATTTTGTATTGTTCGATTCAAACCCTACTATGAACGCAAGCTATGCCTCCAGTCGTAAGGGCCAAGCCCAATGGTTGTCAAGCATTGCTGATGTTTGATGGCACCTATAGTGACCTGGAGAAGTTCGGATGGCTCCCGTTCATAAGAAAATTCAATGGTTATAACCCTAGCGTGGCTCAGCATTTTGTGTTAACCTTCGATGGCTGCCGAGCCAAGGTTGGGGATGTGCAACTTGAAATTAATGAGAAATTTCTTAGCTCGGCAACCAGTCTGCCTGCTACGGGACATAAGTGGTCTAAAAATTGTAAATTGGAAGATGTCCCATCGACATTGCTCTTCCAATCTCGAATGGTGAACTCCTGCGACAAAGGATGGCCTGCAAATATGTTAAAACAATGATGGCATGACCTGCTAATGATAATCAAGCAATTCATTACTTGCAAGGGCAGGTACGGGTTCGTTTTCTTCTTTCACCTTCATCTATTGATGGTTTTTATGGGTTTTGAACTCAATGTGCCTCAGTACCTTCATAGAAGTCTGTTTAAGATGGCAAAGAGGTACAAGCGCAGTCAGGCCAATACCAGCCTCTTCCATTTTGGGTTGATTAAAATGATTGTGGTTTATGAATTGGGGTTACGTCGTGATAGTTGGGTTGATTTTCTCAGTCGTAATGGTTTTGAGGACTCAAGTCCACCACAGGTTGATAAACCTGTGGAGAGAAAAAGCAAGCTTACCCTCCCTGTGCCTTACAATGTTTTGCTACCCAAACCTCTACCCAACTCACCTATGAACTCGCCCATGTCTGTGACCAAACAGGTCGGAATTGCTAAGCCCACAACTAAAAAGCCTAAAGATAAATCTAATACAAATTCTCAAGGCAAGAAAAATGCCCAGTTAATCTCTCGCATGTTGAGAAATAAACCGAAACCCTCTGTTAAACCTGAGCCTATCGTGGTCAGTGAGGATTCCGACTCGGAGATTGAACGATTCCTTGTAGCTGAGTATCCCTACTCAAAAGGTCTGTGTGACAAACCCTCCTACGACTTTGTCAAAAACCTACCACCTTGTTTGTGGGATGATCCCAATTTCCCTGGCATTGAAATGCCTCGTGAAACCCTCGGCGACTCGTCGAAACCATCTCTTGCTCAACCAGTTGTTTCACCGTGCAATCAATGTGGCTTATGGTTGGAAAGATACTACCTAGATGTGCCTATGTTGCAATCCAGAATTCATGATCTGGAAGATAAGGTGGCAAAAATCACCAGTCAGAATGCTAAGGTGAAACCCACTGACAAGAAGCAGCGAACAACTGGTTCAATTCTGTTTAAAAACGTTGAGTCAGCTACAACATTTGTCAATTTGAAATTGGCATAGCCCGAACAATTTCGCTGGTATGACCTTCGCCTTTTTTTATGACATATTCATAAACTCTGTGTACATCATTGACCTACTCTGTCACACAAGCATGCATTGCTGTATATAATTTCGTTTGATGAATCGAATTTTTTTATCGTTAAGGTTTTAATTGGATTTGGTTTTGATTCTATTAATAATGATGTGGATTTGATTGTTTTAAAATCAGTTGCGATTAAATGTTCTGTTGCATCAATTATTGACAAGCTGTTGTGCATTTCAAACTTTGAAACACGATCTATGTTGCGATACGAATTGGTTATGATTCACATGATGGGCAGATGATAGTTATCTGTTACAATTTTTGTTTAAGTATGACTTTGATTAGCCTGAATACGGTTTGGATTATGTTTAAAAAGAAAAAGGATTTTGTTTTATCTTTACCCGAATTGTAAAATCGTAACAGTCATACAAGTCTCAGCCAGTCAATTCGTTGTGGCCGGTCGGCTCTGTTCTCTTTTGAATTGGAGTGATAATGGATATTCAGCTACGAATAGATTTGTAAAACCGAGACGATCATACCCAGGATTATGAATTGTTCTATATTTGGCTCAAACCCGATTTTATTGGATTGCAGCCCAGCTTATGGTGATTACTGTTGTTGTTGGATCTTAACTTTGTAATACCCAACAATCAAAATCTATGGCAATCTTTGGTCAATACTGTTACACATGTTTCATTTTGAATATATCGTAACAGCCTTCCATATTGGTATTCGATCAAAACAGATTGAGTCTTATGTCTTCCTATCCTCGCTGATTAAAACGACATGAACTTATGTATATTGTTACAACTGTAACAAATCTATTTTGTGTTTAATGGTATCGATTATAATTAGTGGAAAATCATATATTATATGATTACAATTCTGTTCTATTATGGTTTTATTGATTACATCGTATCTTATATGATTTGATTCACTGCTTGAACTTCGTTTGATACGAAACAGACCTGTCAAAATTTGACCATGTTTTATGAAAACAGAGCATTCTTTACTCTGTTCCGATTGAATTCATTTTGATATTGTTTGGTTTGAATGATAATTTCAATTGAATCATTAATAATTCATTTTTTGAGGATTATTAAAAGATGATTGGATTTGATTTTATTTGATTGATATCTGGTCCTGTTTGCTATTTTTGACTAGCTACAGAATCAGATGATTCTGTAGCTAAGTCTGTAGAATCAATTTTTTATTATTTTCTTAATGAAATATCTTTCTAATTGGATTTTTGTATGCTATTGCAGGTAAACTTGAATTTGCAACTGAGTTGTTGAGCAGTTAGGGGATGTTTCACAGATTTCACTTGCATTTTATTTGCTTAGTTTAGAAGATTTTGGGGATTTTTCCCAGATTATGTAATTCATTTTGATATTATCCACAAGGAAGTATTACCTTGTGAAGAGACTTATAAATACTTATGATTTTTGTAATAATCATCATCCTCATTCGTGGGAGAACAAGGATATGGATTTCTAATACAGACTGGAGCAGAATTGATGTTTTGTCACAGCTTTAGCTTCTCAATATATCAAGATTTTGTTTCATGTTTTGTATATCAATTTGTGTATGATTTATGACTACTTTAGCTATCTAAATCAAATGCAAATGATATAACTTTGATCACTGTTATCCATATCTTGTCTCTTCCAAATAGATAAAAGACATAACAATTGTTAGTTCAGTTTGTGACTGACAGGTTTATCTTTTTCATAGATTGAATTGTTATATATAAGTCCTTGCATAACAGGTTTCCCTTATTGTGGGAATTTATAATAGTAAGATTGTTATGATTTTCTTTTATGTCTTGTTTGTCCTGTAAAACACTTCAAGAAGCAACACAACCAATCGTTTACGAAAAGCTCACGGACTAACCGGTGCGAGTTTCCTCCTCCGACCATCTTAGAAGTTATCACACACAGGGCAAACTTGGAGCGTTTCCAGGTCAATTAGTTAGTTGTTTACTGTTTTCATTGATTAGTTTAATTTAGATTTAAGTTTAATTAGATTTATATTAGATTGTTTAATTTCAGTAAATATATTAGATTGTTTAATTTCAGTAGTTTATTTCTTTTTCATAAAATATAAAAATCAAAAAACATATCTTGGCTATCTTAGGGTAGAATATACATGAGTTTTGCAGGTTTTAATCAAATCTGTAAATTGTTTATAATGTACATTTGTGGATAAGTAATATAGCAACTGATAACTAGATAGTTGATTTGAGTTATTATGATAGTAATTAGTAGTTTGTAGTTAGAATAGTTTATATTTAGTATATTAGTTCCTTTTCTTTGTTTTATTAGTTTCTAGTTTCCTTTATTTTAGTTAGTTTCTTGTATTTAGTTATAGTTTAGTTTGTTTGTTTACTTTAGTTAGATTACTTAGCTCAGGTCAATTCTCTCTTTGGTTTTCATACAAGACCTTAGAGCAGCCAACGGAGCCGTTAAACTCGTCAGGGTGGTTCATTCCAAACGGCTTGGGTTATTTAGACAACCCCAGACCGGTTCCACTCTCCCAGTTGACGGACGGACTGTTTCACCCGTCAACAGAACCTCAACACATCATAATGGGAATTGAGTGCAGGATAGAATTTCTAGCCAAGCAATTAACATATTTAAGAATAGAAAGAATTATTTTCATGGTCCTATAAATATGGAAGCTAACCCATTGTTCAATAGGGGAGTGGGAGGAGTTATCCACCGCAAAATATGGAAGCTAAGTCCAAGGCCTTGAGGGGACAATGGTTGAATTCTAATTTGGCGGGAATATTTCATTAGAAAAATTGTTTCCTTTCTTAGATGTTATGGTAGATAGTTGGTGACATTTACAAGAATAAAATACAAGGAAATATTGGAAGACCTCGAGGAAAATTCAAGAATGACTCAGCTTATCCCCTTAATGAATAACAACTGACCAAATAATGAAAAATACTAAATGTTGATGAGACATATAAAAGACCGACGAAAGCCTAAAACTTGTGTCAACCAAATTGGGTACTCTGAAAGAAAATTAGGGTTTATGGTTTACATGATGAAGTGATGATGGAAGAAAGTGGGCTTGTCACTCAAATTTGAGTCTAGAAACCCTTCCATATCATTAAGGCATGCCAATAGTCTATCCATGAAAATTTTTAGTGCATACATAAACTGTTTGAAAGAATTTCAACGTTGGCCCCATTCGCAGGTCCCTCCTATCGGACGTGTCTAGTCCTCGTGCAATTGTCGTTCCTCGTTCCTCATTAATTGAACATGGTGTAGTCCCCAAGATACATTATTTTTGTACAAAATTACATACTAATGGCATAAAATTATCGATGAACTTTTTTTGTTGATAGCATAACAAATTTGTCGCAAGATTATTTACATTCGTCTCTCTTGCGATGTTATCAAATGATGAAGCTTGGATTCATTTAATATTTGGTTTATCAACTGGAAATATCAATTTGATACTTTTCAAGATAGCTGGATCTTCAGTCAAATACAAATATGAAACTTGGAATCATTAACATATCTACTAGAACATATGAAAAATAGTTGGGTTTATGGTTTACATGATGAATTGATGATAGAATCAAGTGGGTCTGTCAGTCAAATTTGAGTCCAGAAACCCTCCCATATCGTTAAGGCATGAGAATAGTCTATCCAAGTCAAATTTCATTGCATACAGGTATAGTTTGAAAACATTTCGACGTTGTCCCCATTCACATGTCATTTTGCTCGCCTCTAGTATCTTGATGGTGTTGATTAAGAAATCAACGAAATAAAGGGATTTTTCATCACAACTATGACATAGATACATTGTATATACATTAATGTAGAACTTGAAAGTAAAATGAAGAAAAAATGATGAAAGCCTAAAACTTGTGTCAACCAAAATGGGTACTCTGGAAGAAAATTAGGGTTTATGGCTTACATGATGAAGTGATGATGGAAGAAAGTGTGTGCGTCACTCAAATTTGAGTCCATAAACCCTCCCATATCGTTAAGGCATGCCATTAGTCTATCCATGAAAAATTTCAGTGCATACAGAAGTTGTTTGAAACAATTTCAAGGTTTGCCCCATTCATAGCTCCCTATTGTCGGATGTGTCTAGTTCTCGTACAATTTCAGTTCCTCATTCATAGTTCCTCGTTCCCCGTTACTTGACCATGGTGTATTCCCCAATATCAATTATTTTTGTTAAAAATTACATACTAATGGCATAAAATTATTGATGAACTTTTTTCGTCGATAGTATAGCAAATTCGTCACAAGATTATTTACATTTGTCTCTCTTGCGACGATATCAAATGATGCAGCTTGGATTCATTTCATATTTGGTTTATCAACTTGAAATTCCAATTTGATACATTTCACGCTAGTTGTGTTACCCATGATTTTGGTCATCTAGATGGTGTATTAACAATGGTGTACTCAGGCTCCCAACAAGAACTTTCTCCTAAGAAAAGTGACATTTATCTCCTTCTAGAAAACACATTTCCAAAGAGAGTTCGTAGGCTGCTTATAGCCTAGGGTGCGAGAATGACCCATTCTCGTGGGCCACCTTCAACTAGGGTGCAAACTTCTCGCACTGTGCTCTATACCTAGGGTGCGAACTTGTTCTCAAGCTTGGAAAAAGATGAAGTCTCGATGGTTCTAGAAGGGAATCTTATAGAGAATGGGTTGGCATTCAAATGGTTATCATTTTACTGGTTTCCCTAATTTGGTGGGATCATTCTCATCCATGTAACCATCTCATCCTCTCCTATATATTGATAGGATTCTCATGGAAAAGGTTAAGCTAGATTAATTGGAGAATTGGTGAAGGAATTGTGTGAAGAACCCAGCTTGAACAGGAGCTTGGAGACTCTAGCAAGTCTATCAAGAGGAATTGGATATTTTTCATGCAAGGATCAAGCAAGTGTGTGTGTTGGAACCAAGAGTCACTGAAAGGAAGCTTGCGACATTAAGGCGATCAGGTTGTATCTTCTACTTTCGATTAATATGATACAGCGGCATGCCCTTTTCACATAAAGTCATTCTTACTTTATTGTGTAATTCCTTGATCATACACATAAGTTGATGATTGAATACATCTTGTTATCATCACTTTGGTTGGTTTGTTTTGTCTTGGTCTTGACCTCATGAGAGCACCGGAGTGAAGCGGGAGCAACAGAGACCCTAGGAAGCGATACAAAGGTATGTCACTTGTTCCTCCTTACTAGCTATTTCAATTGTCGTAACTTAGGGAAAGAGTCATGTCCTGTCATGTTTTGTTCTAGATCTAGGTGGATCTAGGGAGATATGTTAGTGTCCACACCTACCGATTAGTTCGATAAAAAAACTATGCTTGAGGTAAGTGGTTTCATTTTTACGCAATCTTGAACCATAGAAAACTATGCTTGTGACTTCCCAATGCATAACACATGGAAGGTTGGTACTTAGCCCCAAGCTTAAGGAACTATTAGCTCTACTTTAGCATGAAGTCCAGAGGTTGGAAGTATTTCCCCCCAATATTTGTTTCATCCAAAAAAAAAGGAAGATGAAATGAAGCTTCAAATACTAGACGAAGGACTTGACCCAAACAGAGAGGGGGAAAACTATTTCATTTTTTAATGAGCTTGACACAGAAACAAGAACTATGCTCATAACCTTTGTTTCATTTTTTAACGAGGTTGCTATAGAGACGCAAAAACTATCCTCAACTCATTTATTCACATTTGGTGGATTGTACTAGTGTACCTTGGGAGTCATAGACATTAATGGTGATTTCCCTTGCACTTGTTAACAGTTTCATCAATGACTGGTAATCAAGTGGTTTCTACCATGTTCGACTTCAACACATGTAATCACATGGTTAGATTCGTACTTTCGGGTGACAGGATTGAAGACCCTGGATCTCATCTCTTTGATCCAGGTTGTGATGGTATAGGTATAATTTGTTGACACATCGATCCACTTTGTATGTCTCATGGCTATGTTGTCTCAATTTGAATTTTCTTGCATATATCTACAGTGTATTCCTGGTGGCTATGCGATATTTTGATGGCATGGATCCACAGTGTATGATTGGTGGCCATGACCTATGTTTATAGTGTCATCTGTCCATGATCTGAGTATGGGAATTCCTTCCTCAGAACTAGTATGATATTTTGCAGATGCTTGGTTGTTTGCAGGTTTCCGATTAGGTGTGCTCCTGGTTTCCGACACACACATGCAGTATACAAATTGTTTCGGCTATCACTGATTCTGGCCTCATACTTTGGGGAGCATTCTGTTACCCATGATTTTGGTCATCTAGATGGTGTATTAACAATGGTGTACTCAGGCTCCCAACAAGAACTTTCTCCTGAGAAAAATGACATTTATCTCCTTCCAGAAAAAACATTTTCAAAGAGAGTTCGTAGGATGCTTATAGCCTAGGGTGCGAGAATGACCCAATCTCGCGAACCACCTTCAGCTAGGGTGCAAAATTCTCGCACTGTGCTCTATACCTAGGGTGCGAACTTGTTCTCAAGCTTGGAAAAAGATGAAGTCTTGATGGTTCTAGAAGGGAATCTTCTAGAGAATGGGTTGGCATTCAGATGGTTATCATTTTACTGGTTTCCCTGATTTGGTGGGATCATTCTCATCCATGTAACTATCTCATCCTCTCTTATATATTGATAGGATTCTCATGGAAAAGGTTAAGAAAGATTAATTGGAGAATTGGTGAAGGAATTGTGTGAAGAACCCAGCTTGAATAGGAGCTTGGAGACTCTAGCAAGTCTA
>JZKD02S1673067.1:348732-376232 GCA_000966675.3 Picea glauca | reverse complement strand
AGGGATGTAACAAGTGGTATCAAAGCTTCAATCAAGCTTTGTTGGTGTTTTTTTGTTAGTTCTTAAAAATAAAAGAGAGAAGAAAATGACAATCAATTACTATCATTTCACCAATTAGGGTTGAGTTTCAAGAGCACTTCCATATCTTTATCAATGAAAAGAGAGATACATTCTAGCTACAATTGAAGGGAAAAGGGTATGTGGATTCCATAAACCTATAATATTATGGAATCCACATACCCTTTTCCATAGAATATACTAACTAGATCCAAAAACCAAAGACATGAAATATGGTACTACACATATAATATATTATCAAGGAAAAAACAAGCTACATAAAATTTTGACATTTCAACAAAAATTTACAAGTTAAATGAGTACATCAATAAAAAAAACATACTAACCTTGCAAGTTCAAAATCTGAGCTATGTAGATCGAGAATTGGATTTGTTCAACCGGTGGGTGACAGGAAAAATAAACAGCTCAAACAAAATCCATGAACAGTGTCACAACTATAGCAATTGTGTCACAAAGTCTCCTAAAGTCAGGTATATATAGATCAACTAGTCAACTAGCCGTTAACAGAGACCAATGAGATAGGCAAAATTTTTGTGGCAATAGCGATGAATGTTCATGGCAATAGCGACGAACTTTTGTGGCAATAGCGACGAAAATTTAGACCAAGTTAAAAAACCTATTCGTGGCTATATCAATGAACTTTCATGGCAATATCGACGATAATCTCTCCCTATTTAAAAAAAAAGAATGAAAATAATGGAAACGTGGAAAAATTTCATGGAACAATCCACCCATATGTAGTAGTGGTTGTTAGTTTGAGTTGGCACCTGTGACAGAATCTTTCCTATTGTCTGAGATACATCATCCTGGTTAGGAATCCATTTACTTGGGTGGAGTTTAGTCCCAACATGGGGGTGACCCATTGCTGAGAGTGATGAGTAGCATGGTCTAAGGTTGGGAGGTTTGTGGAAGGTCTGCACGTAGTTGGTGATATTTATACCAAGATAAGTGTCGATTTTGTGCTAAAGGATATGTTGCATTATTAGGTATGCGTTTATTTTTATGGGTTATTCCTGTGTGTGTTTCATGTGTATTTTTATTATTATTTTGTATGAATCTATTCATTTGTAGAATGCATTTGTTTGTTTTAAGTTTTATATATAAAGTTTCGCAAGCGTTTATGTGTGTATATGTTTTAATTTTGTATATAGTTCGAAAATTTTATGTGGCATAGCCCAGTTGGATGCTGGGGATGTTACAATATGGTATGAGAGCTTCAATTTTCAACACTGAGACTGGATGAGCCAAGCAAGTTGAATTCAAGTGAAATTTTACAGAGAATTGATTTTTGATGTAGCCAAATTTCAAGTTACAGAGCATCCATGGTAAAAATTAGAAGCAATTGCGTAGAATTGGGCAAAATCCCCAATTCCTGTTGTTAAATTCATGGGAAAACTGAGAAATTTGGCCAAGTGGTGAGATATTCTTAATTTAATATCTATTCTATATAATGAAGACCTGGAATTGGTTGAATTTGAAGTTACAAGGAAGCCATGAGAGATGGAGTGAGATTAGTTGATTAAAATTGTCAATTCGTAAATTGAGTTTGGGAAAGATTCATTCCAGGAATGTCAACCAATAATGATTTGTTGTTGTGGAGGTTGAATTGGTGTTATCAGGGTGAAATTAAACAAATTTTATATTTGCAGAATATCTATAGTGAAAATTGGGAAAACATTTGGCAAAGGCCTCAATTTCAGCAGCGAAATTCATGAGGAATTGATGCGCATAAAAATGAATGTGCGCAAGTGTGCACACTAAAACTATGTGATGCACATTGAAAATCTTATTATGCATGAAAAATAATGGTGTGCATATTTGTGCACTTAAATTTTGCGTTACGCGATGATGAGTGGTAAAGCATGGAAAATATTGGTGCGCAGGTGTGGGAACTTAAATTTGGCGTTGCGCAGTGCAGAGTGATAATGCGTGGAAAATATTGGTGTGTGGGTGTGCACGCTTAAATTTGGCGTTGCGCGATACAGAGTGGTATTGCACAAAAATTAACGGTGCACGGATGTGCGTACAAAATTTAGAACTACACAATGCAGATTGGGTGTGCGTACGCATAATATTGGTGCGTGGTGTGTGCGTAGTATTGGTAGAGCGTAGAGGAATTTTGTTGGTGCATGTGCAATGTGGGTATATTCTTGTCGCGCGACAATTTAATTAATGGTGCACGTGGAGTATGGTGCACGATGGGAGTGTACTAAAATTTGGAAGGGTGCAGTGCATAGAGTGTAATGCGTGTGGAATATTAGCATGTGACATAAAAATTGCATGCAACAAGTATTAGTTCATGAAGAAAAATTGCGCGTGGTAAATATTTGAACGCGACACAAAAGTAGTGAGCACCAAATATTGGTGTGATAGAGAAGTGATCTGCATTGGTTATAGGTGCGCAGAGCATGTGCTATCTTATGGTGTTGCTGTGCCGGCTAAATATGGGTGTAAAATTTCAAATTTGTGCGTGAAAATTCGTTTGGATGGTCTACAACAGTAGAAAACCAGTGACTTTTCTACAACATTTTATATTGTTTGAAGTTCATCTTTTTGTAGCACGTTTTTGAGGCCCTAAACAACACTTTTAGCTACTTAAAAACCCAGGGAGTTTCAAGGTACACTTTGTCTCTACAACTCAAATGAAATATCTCGAAGAGATATTTCTAATGGTGTAAACCATTCGTCAAACGAAGCTTTTATGAGGAAGTTACATGACAAACAGTGGAGGGTAAATTTTAAGACCCAACTAACTTCGAAGGGACATAACTTTCTGCTCCAGAATCAGATTGAGGTGCAGGAGTAGTCTATGGAAATATATTAAACCATAGAAGGAAGTCTTGGAGCTGAATTAAAATTATGGGCATGTTAAAAATTGTTTAAAACGACACATAAGGTACATGTAGCATTCCAAAACAAAAACATTACCTGGCCTAGAACTTCAATAGGTTGTAACTAGCAACCCAGAAAACAGAAAGAGGTGAAATTTTGATAGACTATCCAACATATGTATATGAAGAAAAACAATTGAGATCTTACCAAAAATCCAATGGAATTTGTTGAAAAATGCATAATTACAGCGTAGATTTGCACCAAGTTGAAGTGTGAACAAGAGAAATTAATGGAAAATTTTCAAATGACCATAACTTTCTGCTCAAGACTCAGAATTCAACAAGGGAGAAATCATTAGAAAGGTATTGTATAGAGGAGTCTAATTATCCACCCAGAAATTTTTTTGGGGGCAGTTAATTTTCACATGAGAGCTGAAGAAGGAATTATGATGCACTATTGGAACATAATTGTACATAATTTCATAAATTTGTTAAATTATTTAGCCTAACAAGTTTTGTTGGCTGCACATTTTTGCAGAGCTAAAAAAAAAATGTTCTTAAGAGCTGAGAAGGTTGAATTTTATTTAAATATAAGGAACTCAGGGAAAGAGTGCTATGGAAAAAATATTTCATAAGATGATCAAAATCCAAGACTACAAAATGTTAACGTATGAATATGGGTGCAGCCATAAAGTCTTGGGAAGACACTACAGGAATTCCACTCATGTTAGTCAAGTACTCAATGGAATATGGGCAAAGGAATAGATCATGTAGTGAATGAATTAGTGAAATTACATTCACTCTCAAAGAAACCAATATACAGATTAAGCAATACATTGGAGTCACATATATTATAAAAGGAATTGACTATCAGAATGATAGTAATCAGATAAAGAAAGAGGCTTAATGCATATATGGATAAAGAGTGCATCATACCTAGGGATTAGCTATGCAATTATAGAGTAATGCTTCCCTTATGGTTATCAAAGTGCGTAGTGGAAGCATGGTATGAAGGGAACCACTTCAAGGGTAAAGAAATGAAGTTGAACATAAGTAAGGAGTTTATGTTGAGGCATAGGTGCATCAATATGGCATGATGGAAGGGGATTATGCAAGTCAGGTTGAAATCATATTGGTCAAGAAAGAATAAAGTAATAGTCATCAAGCAACTCCAAGTGTTGATATGATCAGATAAGGAAGGGATAAATCAAGTACCTCAAGAAGGAAGCTGGTGTTAACTATCTAAGGTTACTCAGAAAACATGACTAGAAATATAATTGGGTCATGTAGGAGTTGGACCAAAGGAATCCAAATAGTAGTGGAATGTTGAAAATGAATATCAACATATTATGTAGTTGCAATTTCATGAACATCCTAGGATAATGGAAGAATAAATCATGAGGTAGATATCAAGCTAATGGGAATGCAGGACAACACTCTAGGAGGGAAAGAAAGAATAGTAGAGTATTTTTTATGCATTCCAAATGTACTGAAGATATTTCCACAATACCATGGAGATGTCAAATCCAAGAAAGACTTAAAAGTGAGATGAATCTCTGTAGAGAGTCAGTAAGGAACCATGAAGAAGGAAATGGTTATATACATGGTTTTGAATGAAAAAGAGATGGTGCCTGAGAAGAATCCATATCAAGTGGCATAGAGCCATTAGTGACATTTCTAGGGGGTGGATGTATCACTTGAAATTATGATGGTAAATTAAAATCAGTATTAAGTAATTTTAATTAATTCTATTGAGCTAGATAAAGAGGCATATGTGCATGCTTACAGTATGCTAGAGATTGGCTATGCAAGCCAAGTTTGAGCCTAGTTGGCAAGGAGAAGAGAAGAGTGCAAGAAAAATCAAATACTAAAGTATTCAATCAAGAAAGAGCTGAAATAGTTCAGTCCAAAAAGTAAATGGATGTTGAAGATCCAAAGTCTGTAAGACAACATGATTGCAATTATAATTCATCCAAGTGTGAGTTGGGATAGATGGATATAGGAAATAAATAAAAGCTTCAAGTTAATATCATTTTAGTATTTGGATGGAAAATAAAAGGAAGCCAAGAGTGATTTGGATAGAAAGTGCTTAGGTCAGAAATAATCATGGATAGTGGTTACAATGAAAAGCACATGAAGATTCAGGAATCCTGAAGAGTTGAAGAATTTTGGGATAAACAAGGAAAACTAATATAGGGAGAAAAATGTTGTTGCAATTACTGTAGAAGCAAGTATGTTATGTCTTGTTGGGATAGCCTTAAAGTGAGAATGATTGCATGCTTGCAAGTGTTGTTGATAGTG
The DNA here is from genome assembly GCA_000966675.3 of Picea glauca. NCBI lineage: Eukaryota > Viridiplantae > Streptophyta > Pinopsida > Pinales > Pinaceae > Picea > Picea glauca. The sequence continues at coordinate 371,022 of JZKD02S1673067.1, read as the reverse complement.
TTGTTGCATATGGAAGGAAGCAACAAAAAGATGGAATGTTGATTATAAGACAGATAAAGAGGAATGAGAGCTTCTACCATCATCAGCTAATTAGGTAGAATTAAATTTGTTTAATGGAAGCTATGCATGTAAATATTTCTCTTTTGAAATTATGTTGCATAATTTCCGAAGGGAAATTTAGGTAAGAATTTCCCCAAATTGATTTTTTATAATACGCAGTATGGAATTCTTTAAGTGCATTAATAGGAATAAGTTACCACTAGCTGTGGTAAAGGTTAGAGGCTTGTTATAGTGATCAAATATTTTTATCTTTTGAATGCACACACTGACATAGTAGCATGTCATGTTAATTTGGTTATGAGATAATAAACAAAGAAATAAAAGATAAGAACTTGTTATAGGAATGATGCCAGGAAATCTAGTCATGTATGAGACCGTGACATGGTTGTTTATGGAAAAGTGTGGATACATAAAGGTTACATACACCACAAATACCCAATGATATTCCTACCTTTAACAAAACTTGGACTGCAACCTTTTTTGTAAAACTAATGCAAACCACATAATTATATTGTTGGTGTAGTGTTCAGGTCGAAAAGGAAGGCATCCAAATAATTGAGAAGACAATACGAAGTATGTGGAGAATGTGTCAAGAAATTGGCCATATTTCCAATTAATGGATGGTGAGATACATGACTTAGATAAAGATCATTCTGAAAATGATTACAAAGGTGCATTGAATAGATATGCATTGAGAGTTTCACTCATGCCTAGTAAGTGGGAGAGTTACACCCATACATGATAGAATTGTATACTTAAATGCATTTGTTGAATGCATTTTGTGAGTGCATGTATATATGTTTTTGAATGTAAATAATTATACTAACGACAAAAATGTTGCTAAATCATAGAGATGATAATATTTCAAGAACTGTTAGACATTGCAACAGGAAAGTTGCAAGTGAGGTAGTCACAGGAATAGTGACTACAGAAAATTTTTTGTTCAAAAAATTGAAATAATGAACTTACTGTTATTAATTCGAACAAGCAAATGCATAGAATGATGAGTCATTCTATCTAATAATTTTTTTGGTAATTGTGATTAGATTACTAGGTGTAGTCAATTCTAACATCACTACATAAGGTTTTTGTACATATTGCAATTAAAATATAATGTACATGAAATACTGACAATCTGTTGGTTGTATGTAAGATAGAATCATTGCAGGGAAAATGGTATTCAACATGGTGCTTGCTGAAATCTAGAAGGAAGACTACATCCTATTATTGCAACAATGATGAAAAATTATGAAATAGAATTTCATATTTTAGGAAAAGTCGATTTCATTATGAAATTAATTTGATTTCTAAAATGGAATTTTTATAATGTTCTCTCATGATAACTACATGTGTGTGATGCAGATGAGATAATCTTGATTAAATTTGGAATGCTGGGAAAGAACAACTATTGTTTAGGACAATAAGGCCTTATAATTGTAGAACCTTGATGGGGTTATGGTAATGGGTTAGCACTCTCTTTGTGTGTGAAATACTTGGAAAGATGGATCATTGAAGGATTGTGCAACAGTGAGGGGATTCATAATCCTGGAAGGGTGAGTGCAACAAGGAGGAGGCAACCCAAGAATGCTTATGGAATGGTAGCTACTATATGGAGGGTGTGTCAAATAGAATAGCGAGTTGAATTATTCCCAGAAGCAGCTCTATGGAATAGATAAATTGATTTCCAGTTGATGTATGAATACCAGAATTGGTGCTGGAAAGTAGAGCACAAAATGGATATAAAGCTTCCAATATATAAATCTTGGATATTTTTAAAGCATTTGAATGATACATGGTATATAATGCACTAAGGACAGTGCATAAATAAGGGAAGGGGATTGTAATAACCCTAGGTTGAACCCCAAATTGTAAATGAAAATGTACTTAAGTTGGTGAGTTGTTTTATATCAGTTTGCATCCACCTACCATGGTATAGTGCGCACATGTACTGCGCACTAAAATGATGAAGTGCACACATTTCAAGATACCGCGTGCAACAAAATTAAGTGCGCACGATTTTGAGGCCAGAGAGACTTTGTGTATTTGTTTGGTTTTATAGGTTGGTGAGCCAGTTATTATAAGATAGGAGTCTTATATGTTGAATTAGGTCGGAGAGCCTAGATGCTAAAGGACAACAAGACAATTTTTGTATATGTCTTATCATTAATATAATAGATCGTTGCATGTAGACCGACCACGATAAAAGAATATGGGGAAATAAACTCCATTGGTTAGGGGAAAGGGGATAAAAGTTAAGTAAAAGGGATAAGCTAGGGAGATTAAGCCAAAAAGGAATATTATATTAATATTCCTTAAAGTATAAAGTATGGATAATTATTTTATCCTAAGTTCTAAAGATGGGGACAAGTTAGACAAAGTAGCTCTCAACATGACAAGTGACAAGTTGGGAACATGCATACATATAGCTTGGACTTAGTTCATTTTCCCATTCATGCATTCAATCATCATGCACTCACTCACTCAGTTTTCCTGCATACCTACTTGTCACTGTACCCATACTTGTACCTATTCTTGTACCTATACCCATTCCCATAACTATATATGTACCCAGTTAGATTAGGAGTTGGACTAAAGAAGTGGGTTGTCAAGCCCATGGGATACTAAAGAGGCGGGTTGTTAGGCCCGTGAGAAATTCTCTCTAGGTGAGAGAAATATTGGGAATTGATTTACCAAAGGTCCCAAACTGTAGCTGTAGGCATCTTAGACTTCATGTCTGACCTGTTGCTGAAGTCTGAGAAGGAAGTGGGGCAGCTGAAGGACTATTGAGCAGATAAGGGGCACACTTCTTGGGGTGGGATGGGCATGTGGGGAATGAGGGACTGTGGGCTGTTAGTTTGAGTTGGCACCTGTGACGGAGTCTTGCCTGGCTAGGAATCCCTTTACCCGGGTGGAGTTTAGTCCCAGCTCGAGGGTGGCCCGCTGTTGAAAGTGATGAGCAATGTGGTCTAAGTCTGTAAGGTTCGCGGAAGATCTACATGAAGTTGGTGATATTTTTACCAATATAAGTGTCCATTTTGTGTTAAATGGTATGTTGCATTATTATGCATAAGTTTATTTTTATGGGTTATTCCTATGTGTGTTGCATGTGTATTTTTATAATCATTTTGTATGAATCTGTGCATTTGTAGAATGCAATTGTTTGTTTTAAGTTTTATGTATAATGTTTCGCAAGTGTTTATGTGTGTATATGTTTTAATTTCGTCTACAGTTCGAAAATTTTATCTGGCATAGCCCAGTTGGATGTCGAGGATGTTACAATATGGTATCAGAGCTCCAGTTTTCAACACTGAGCCTGGATGGGCCAAGAAAGTTGAATTGAATTGAAATTACACATAGAATTTATTTTGAAGTGGCCAGATTTGAAGTTATAGAGCGTCCATGGTAAAAATTAGAAGCAATTGCGTAGAATTGGGCAAAATTCCCAATTTATGTTGTTAAATTCATGAGAAAATTGAGAAATTTGGCCAAGTGATGAGAGATTCTTAATTTAATATATGTTCTCGCAAATTCAGACCTAGAATTGGTTGAATTTGAAGTTACAGGGATTCCATGATAGATGGAGCGAGATTAGTTGATTAAAATTCTCAATTCGTGAATTGAGTTTGGGAAACATTTGTTCCAAGAATGTCAACCAGCAATGATTTGTTGTTGCTGAGGTTGAATTGGTGTTATCAGGGTGAAATTGAATAAATTTCATAGTTGCAGAATGTCTATGGTGAATTTTGGGAAAACGTTTGGAAAAATCCTCAATTTCTGCAGTGGAATTCACGAGGAATTGATGCGCATAAAAATGAATGTCTACAGGTGTGTGCACTAAAAATGTGTGATACACAGTGAAAAGCTTGTGATGCATGAAAAATAATGGTGTGCAGGTTTGTGCACTTAAATTTGGCATTGCACGGTGTAGAGTGGTAATGCACAGAAAATATTGGTGTGCGGGTGTGTGCACGTAAATTTGGCATTATGCAATGCATAGTGGTAATCCACGAAAAATTATGGTTCACAGATGTGCGCATTAAATTTAGCACTGCTCAGTGTGGATTGCATGTGCATACACATAATATTGATGCACGTGGTGTGCGAAGTATTGGCAAAGCGAAGAGTAATTTTGTTGGTGTGTGCGCAATGTGGGTATATTCCTATCACGCAACAATTTAATTAAGGATGTGAGAGGAGTATGGTGCGCAATTAGAGCCTACTAAACTTCGGCATGGTGCAGCGCATAGAGTGTAATGCGCACAAAATATTAGCATGCGACAAAAAAATTGCACGCAACAGGTATCAGTGCATGAACCAAAATTGTGCGTGGTAGATATTTGCGCGTGACACAAAAGTAGTGCGCACTAGATATTGGCACGACAGAGAAGTGATCTACATTGGTTATAGGTGTGCGGAGCATGTGCTACCTTACAGTGTTGCTACGCAGGCTAAATATGGTTGTAAAATTTCAAATTTGTACATGCAAAGTCATTTGGATGGTCTACAATAGCAGAAAACCAGTGAATTTTCTGCAACATTTTATACTGTTTGAAGGTCATCCTTTTGCAGCACATTTTTGAGGCCTTAAACAACGTTTTTATCTACTCAAAAACCCCCAAAATAGATTGTACCTATGTATTTTCAACTTAAATGAAAGATCCCAGAGAGAGATTTCTAATGGTGTAAATCGTTCGTGAAACAAAGATTTTACGAGGAAGTTGCAGGACAAACAATGTAGGGTAAATTTTAAGACCCAACTAAATTCGAAGGGCCATAACTTTTTGCTCCGAAATCAGATTGAGGTGTAGGAGTAGTCTATGGAAACCTATTGAACCATAGAATGTAGTCTTGTAGCTGAATTAAAAATCCGGGCATGCTAAAAATTGTTTAAAACAACAAATAAGGTACATGTAGCGTTCGAGACCAAAAACACTAATTGGCCTAAAACTTCAACAAGCCGTAACTAGTAGCCTAGAACCCAGAAAGAGGTGAAATTTGGACAGACTGTCCAAAATATGTATATGAAGAAAAACAATTGAGCTCTTACCAAAAATCCAATGGAATAGGTGAAAAAAGTCATAATTACATCACATATTTGCACCAAGTTGAAGTGTGAACAGGAGAAATTAATGGACAATTTTTAAATTACCATAACGTTTTGCTCAAGACTCAGAATTGAGCAAGGGAGAAATATTTAGAAAATTATTGGATAGAGGAGTCTAATTTTCCACACAGAAAATTGTTTTGGGCAATTAATTTTCACAGGAGAGAAGAAGAAGGAATTACGATGCACTATTGGAACATAATTGTACATAATTTCATAAATTTGTTAAATTATATAGCCTAACAATTTTTGTTGGCTGCACATTTTTGCAGAGTTAAACAATTTTAGTTTTTAAGAGGTGAGAAGGTTGAATTTTATTTAAATATAAGTAGAGGAACTCAAGGAAAGAGTTCTATGACAAAAATATTTCATAAGATGATAAAACTCCAAGACTACAAAATGTTAACTTATGAATCTAGGTGTAGCCATAAAGTCTTGGGAAGCAACTATCGGAAGTCCACTCATGTTAGTCAAGTACTCAATGGAATATGGGAAAAGGAATAGATCATGTAGTGAATGAATTAGTGAAAGTACATTCCCTCCCAAAGAAACCAATATACAAATTAATAAATAAATTGGAGTCACATCTATTATAAAAGGAATTGACTATCAGAATGATAGTAATCAGGTAAAGAAAGAGGCTTAATCCATATATGGATAAAGAGTGCATCATATGCAGGGAATAGTTATGAAAATATAGATTAATGATTCCCTTATGGTTATTAAGGTGTGATGTGGAAGCATGGTATGAAGGGAATCACTTCAAGGGTAAAGAGATGAAGGTGCACATAAGTAAGGAGTATTAGTTGAGGCATAGGTTCACCAATATGGCATGATGGAAGAGGATTATGCAAGTTAGGTTAAAATCAGATTGGTCAAGACATGAGAAAGTAATAGTCATCATTAAAATCCAAGTGTTGATATGATCATATAAGGAAGGGATAAATCAAGTGCCTCAAGAATGAAGTTAGTGTTAACTATCCAAGGTTACTCAAAAAATCTGACTGGAAATTTAATTGGGTCATGTAGGATTTGGATCAGAGGGATCCAAATAATAGTGGAATGTTGAAAACTAATATCAGCATAATATGTAGCTGCAAGTTCATGAGCATCCTAGGATAATGGAAGAAGAAATCATGAGGTAGATATCGAGATAATGGGAATGCAAGACAACACTCTAGGAGGGAAAGAAAGAATAGTAGAGGATTGTTGATGCATTCCAAAGGTATTGAAGATATTTCCACAATACCATGGAGATGTCAAATCCAATAAAGACTTAAAAGTGAGATGAATCTTTGTAGAGAGTCAGTAAGGAACCATGCAGAAGAAAATGGTGCTATCCATGGTTTTGAATAAAAAAGTGATGGTGCTTGAGAAGAATCTATCTCAAGTGGAATAGAGCCATTAGTGACATTTCCAGGGGGTGGAAGTATCACTTGAAGTTATGATGATAAATTAAAAACAATATTAAGTACTTTTAATTAATTCTATGTAGCTAGAGAAGGAGGCATATGTGAATCCTTACAGTATGCTAGAGATTGTCTATGCAAGCCAATTTTGAGGCTAGTTGGCAAGGAGAAGAGAAGAGCGCAAGAAAACTCAAATACTAAAGTATTTAATCAAGAAAGAGACGAAATAGTTCAGTTCGAAAAGTAAATGGATGTTGAAGATCCAAAGTCTATAAGACAACATGATTGGAATTATAATTCATCCAAGTATGAGTTGGGATAGGCGGATCTAGGAAATAAATAAAGTTGAAGGTTAATATCAGTTTAGTATTTAGATGGAAAAGCAAGGCGGGCAAGAGTGATTGGGCTAGAAAGTGCTTAGGTCAGAAATAATCATGCATAGTGGTTACAGTGAAGAGCGCATGAAGCTTCAGGAATCCTGAACAATTGAAGACTTCTGGGATAAACAAGGAAACATGATGCAGGGAGAAAGAAGTTGTTGCAATTACTGTAGCAGCAAGTATGTTATGGATTGTTGGGACAACCATAAAGTGAGAATTATTTCATGTTTGCAAGTGTTGTTGATAATGTTGTTTCATATGGAAGGAAGCAATAGAAAGATGGAATGTTGATTATAAGACTGATAAAGAGGAATGAGAGCTTCTACTATCATCAACTAATCAGGTAGCATTAAATTCATTTAATGGAATGTATGAAGGTAAGTATTTATCTTTTTAAATTATGTTTCATAATTTCCAAAGGGAAATGTAGGTAAGAATTTCACCAAATTGAGTTTTTATAATACACAGTATGGTATTGTTTAAGTGCATTAACAAGAATAAGTTACCACTAGGTGTGCTAAAGGCTAGAGGCACATTATAGTTATCAAATATTTTTATCTTTTGAATGCACACACTGACATAGTATCATGTCATGTTAGTTTGGTTATGAGGTAATAACCAAAGAAATAAAAGATAATAAATTGTTATATGAATGATGCCAGAAAATCTAGTCATGTATGAGACCAAGACATGGTTGGATATGGCAAAGTGTGGATATAGAAAGGTTACGTACACCAAAAATACCCAATGAGATTCCTACCTTTAATAAACCTTCTACTACAACCTTTTTTCTAACACTAATGCACACCAAAAAATTATATTCTTGGTGTAGTGTTCGGGTCGAAAAGGAAGGCATCCAAATAATTGAGAAGACAATAGGAAGTATGTGGAGAATGCGTCAAGACATTGGCCAGATTTCCAATTAATGGATGGTGAGATACATGACTTAGATAAATATCTTTTTGAAAATGATTAGAAAGGTGCATTGAATAGATATGCACTGAGAGTTGCACTCATGCCTAGTAAGTGGCAAAGTTACACTCATACATGATAGAATTGTATACTTAAATGCATTTATTGAATGCATTTTGTGAGTGCATGTATATATGTTTTTGAATGGAAATAATTATACTAACTACAGAAATGTTGATAACTCATAGAGATAAGAACATTTCAGGAATTGTTAGACATTGCAACAGGAAAGTTGCAAGTCAGGTAGTTATGAGAATAGTGACTACAAAAACATGTACGTTCAAAAAATTGAAATAATGAACTTATTGTTATTAATTGCAAACATGCATATGAAAAGAATAATGATTCATTCTCTCAAATAAATTGTTTGGTAATTTTGATTGGATTACTAGGTGTAGGCAATTCTAAGATCATTGCATAAGGTTTTTGTACATATTGCAATTAAAATATGTTGTACATGAAATACTGACAATATGTTGGTTGTATGCAAGATAGAATCATTGCAGTAAAAATGGTATTCAACATGGTGCTTGTTGAAATCCAGAAGGAAGACTACATCCTATTATTGCAACAATGATGAAAATTTATGAAATAGAATTTCATATTTTGGGAAAATTCGAATTGCTTATGAAATTAATTTGATTTATAAAATAGAATTTTTATAATGTTCTATCATGATAACTGCATGTGTGTGATGCAAATGAGATAATATTTATTAAAGTTGGAATATTGGGAAGGAACAACTACTATCGAGGACACTAAATCCCTATAATTGTAGAATCTTGGTAGGGTTTCGGTAATGAGTTAGCACTCTCCTTGTGTGTGAAATCATTGGAAAGATGGATCGCTAAAGGACTGCATAGCAGTGAAGGGATGCCTGAACCTGGAAGGGTGAGTGCAACAAGTAGGAGGAAACCCAAGGATGCTTATGGAATGGTAGTTTCCATAAGGAGGGTGTGTCAAATGGATCAATGAGCTGAATTATTCCCAGAAGAAGCTCTATGGAATAGATAAATTGACTTCCAGTTGTTGTATGAATACTAGAATTGGTGCTGGAAAGTAGAGCACCAGATGGACAACAAGCTTCAAATAGCTAAATATTGGAAATTTTTAAAGAATTCGGATAGTACATGGTATATAATGCACTGAGGATAGTGCATAAATAAGGGAAGATGATTGTAATACCCCTAGGCTGAATCCCAAATTTTAAATGCAAATGTACTTAAGCTAGTGAGTTGTTTTATATCATTTTGCATGCACCTTCCTTGGTATAGTGTGCACATGTAATGCGCACTAAAATGATGAAGTGCACACATTCCAAGATACCATGTGCAATAAAATTAACTGTGCGTGATTTTGAGGCCAGATAGACTTTGTGTATATGTTGGGTTTTATAGGCTGGTGAGCGAGTTATTATAAGCTAGGAGGCTTATGTGTTGAATTAGGTCAGAGAGCCTATATGCTAAAGGCCAATGAGCCTATTTTTGTGTATGTATTATCATTAATATAATACATCATTGTGTGTATACCAACCACGATAAAAGAGTATGGGGGACTAAACTCCACTGGTTAGGGGAAAGGGGATAAAAGTTAAGGAAAATTGCTAATATAGGGAGATTAAGCCAAAAAGGAATATTATATTAATATTCCTTAAAGTATAAAGTATGGATAATTATTTTATCCTAAGTTCTAAATATGGGGACAAGTGGGGCAAAGTATCTCTCAACATGACAAGTGTCAAGTTGTGAACATGCATACATATAGCTTGGACTTAGTTCATTTTCCCATTCATTCATTCCATCATCATGCACTCACTGACTCAGTTGTCTTGTGTACCTACCTGTCATTGTACCCATACCTGTACCTGTACCCGTACCTATTTCTGTACATGTACCTTTGTATATGTACCTGGTTAGCTTAGGAGTTGGTCTAAATAAGTGAGTTGTCAAGCCCGTGGGATACTGAAGAGACGGTTTGTCAAGCCAGTGAGAAATTCTCTCTAGGTGAGAGAATTGTTGGGAACTAATTTGTCGAAGGTGCCAAACTATAGCTATAGGGATCTCAGACTTCTTGACTAGCCTGTTGTTGAAGCCCGAAAAGAAAGTGGGCTAGATGAAGGACTGTTGAGGAGAGACGGGGAACACTTCCTAGGGTGGGACAGGCATGTGGGGAATGAGGGACTATAGGATGTTAGTTTGGGTTGGCACATGTCATAGAGTCTTTCCTGTTGTCTAAGATACATCAACCTTCTTAGGAATCCATTTACTCGGGTTGAGTTTAGTCCCAACTCGGGGGCGACCCACTATTGAGAGTGATGAGTAGCCTGCTCTAAGGATGGGAGGTTCGTGGAAGGTCTGGACGCAGTTTGTGATATTTATACCAAGATAAGTGTCCATTTTGTGCTAAATGATATGTTGCATTATTATGTATGTGTTTATTTTTATGGGTTATTCTTCTGTGTGTTGCATGTGTATTTTTATTATTATTCTATATGAATTTGTGCATTTGCAGAATGTATTTTTTTGTTTTAAGTTTTATATATAAAGTTTTGCAAGCGTTTATGTGTGTATATATTTTAATTTTGTATACAGTTCCAAAAGTATATGTGGCATAGCCCAGTTGGATGTTGGAGATGTTACAATATGGTATCAGAGCTCCAGTTTTCAAAACTGAGCCTGGATGGGCCAAGAATGTTGAATTGAAGTGAAATTTCACAAAGAATTGATTTCGAAGTGGCCAAATTTCAAGTTACAGAGCATCCATGGTAAAAACTAGAAGCAATTGCGTAGAATTGGACAAAACTCCCAATTTGTGTTGTTAAATTCATGGGAAAATTGAGAAATTTGGCCAAGTTGTGAGATATTCTTAATTTAATATATGTTCTAGAAAATTCAGACCTGGAATTGATCGAATTTGACGTTACAGGGAATCCATGACAGACGAAGTGAGATTAGTTGATTAAAATTCTCAATTCGTGAATTGTGTTTGAGAAAACTTCGTTCCAGGAATGTCAACCAACACGGATTTGTTGTTGCAGAGGTTGAATTGGTGTTATCAGGGTGAAATTGAACAAATTTCATAGTTGCAGAATGTCTATGGTGAAAATTGGGAAAACGTTTGGCAAAAGCCCCAATTTTTGCAGCAGAATTCACGACGAATTGATGCACATAAAAATGAATGTGCAGAGGTGTGCGAACTAAAAATGCATGATGCATAGTGAAAATCTTGTGATGTGAAAAAAATATTGGTGCATGGATTTGCGCACTTAAATTTGGCACTGCACAGTGCAAATTGGTAATGCACGAAAAATATTGGTGCGCGACTATGCGCACTTAAATTTGGTGTTGCGTGGTGCAGACTGGTAATGCTCAAAAAATAATAGTGCGCGGATGTGCGCACTAAATTTAGCACTACACGGTGTGGATTGGGTGTGCACACGCATAATATTGGCACATGTGGTATGCACAGTATTGGTAGAGCGCAGCAGTTTGTTGGTACATGCGCAATGTGGGTATATTCATGTCGCACGACAGTTTAATTAATGGTGCACACGAAGCATGGTGCGCATTGGGAGAGTACTAAAATTTGGCATGGTGTAGAGCATAGAGTGTAATGTGTGCATTATATTAGCATGTGACACAAAAAATGTGTGCAACATGTATTAGTGCATGAACCAAAATTGTGCGTGACACAAAAGTAGTGCGCACCAGATATTGGCGTGACAGAGTAGTTATCCACATTGGTTATATGTGCATGGAGCATGCGATACCTTATTGTGTTGCTGTGCACGCTAAATATGGGTGTAAAATTTCAAATTTGTGCATGAAAAGTCATTTTCATGGTCTACAACAGCAAAAAACCAGTGAATTTTCTATAACATTTTATATTGTTTTAAGGTCATCCTTTTGCAGAGCGTTTTTGAGGCCCTAAACAACGTTTTTAGCTATTCAAAAACCATAAGAAAACATGATATTTTGTCTCTACAGCTCGAATGAAATATCTTGTAGATATATTTATAATGGTGTAAGTCATTCGTCAAATGAAGATTTTATGAGGAAGTTGCAGAACAAACAGTGGAGGGTAAATTTTAAGACCCAACTAACTTTGAAGCACTATAACTTTTTGTTCCAAAATCTTATTGAGGCGTAGGAGTAGTATATAGAAAGATATTAAACCATAGAAGGTAGTATTGTAGCTGAATTAAAATTTTGGGCATGTTAAAAATGTTTAAAAATGCACAGAAGGTACATGTAACGTTCAAGACCAAAAACATTAATTGGCCTAGAACTTCAACAGGCTCTACCTAGCAACCCAGAACCCAGAAAGAGGTGAAATTTGGACAAACTATCCAAAATATCTATATGAATAAAAATAATTGATCTCTTACCAAAAATCCAATGGAATAGATGAAAAAATGCATCATTACAGCGCAAAGTTGCACCAAGTTGAAGTGTGAACAAGAGAAATTAATGGACAATTTTCAAATGACCATAACATTTTTCTCAAGACTCATAATTGAGCAACAGAGAAATCATTAGAAAGGAATTCGATGGAGGAGTCTAATTATCCAACCATAAAAAAAAATTGGCCAATTAATTTTCACAGGAGAGCAGAATAAGGAATTATGATGCACAATTGGAACATAATTGTACATAATTTCATAATTTTGTTAAATTATTTATCCTAACAATTTTTATTTTAATTAATTGGGTTGGTTGTCATTGATGTCAACCCTTGAAGAAAGTATGGTAGTGAATTCTGATAGCACAATGGTTTGGGCAATGGACCCAAGTTTGTTGGACGGATAATGGTATGAGTTTTGATATATTTGCAGGTAAGACTATTTCATATGGATAGTACATTCCATGACATTTCCGATGGTATGTGTAACATCACATAACTCCTCACGGTTAGAGATTTATGACCATGTGAATTTGAAGAAATGTTTGGGTAATTTGACCCAAGTTTTTTTGATAGATAATGGAATGAGTTTTGATATATTTGTAGGTAAGAATATTCTATATGGATAGTACATGTCATTCCATTTCCATTGGTATGTGGAGCGTCACATAAGTCCTCACGGTTAGAAAGTTATGGTCATGTGAAGTTGGAGAACCCTCATGAGTCATCTAGAAGCCCCAAAAGGTCAAAGTAGTCAAGGTTTAAGAGATTTTAGAAGGTAAATAATAAATTGAAGTGATGAGTGTACTATAATTCAAAGTGAATACAAAATAAATTATTTAAATAATAAAGTTAATGGAGAAATTACTAATTTGACGAGTGGTTAGAAGTGGGTTAACCCTAAAATAAGGAAAGTGGGTTAAGATGGTTAAAAGATAACCCCTTGAGGAAGATACATGAAAGTATAAATAAGAGGCAAGGCTCTCTCATTTTAATCACACTTGAGCATATTGAATATCTACAAGTGACTAAGGTAACCAAAGGATATCTAAGCTGCATTTCAGAGGGAAAGTGAAGTAAAGAAGGTTGACATTCAAGGGAGGATAAATTATTTTGATGATGCTTTCTAAGATCCATACAACAAATATTCTGTGTGGGGCACGCTCTACAATTTCGCTCTCTAATATAAGCCAGAATGCAACAAGGTATGCCATTTTTTCTATAACTCCTTTTTTGAGAGGGTCCAAGTAGTGAAGTTAGTAGGAATTGCATAAAAGACACTGAAGAACATTTTGTACCATTTTCAGATCTTTATTCATTATGGGTACATAATTATGATTATTTCAAGTTAGGCTTTCTGACTAATCCAAAATTAGTCATGTGAGACTAAAGTAAATTTTTATGAAAATGCTAGTCTCTTGTTGTTAAAGTTAAGGAAGTTTTATAAGTATGTGATCTTATACACCATGTCTATTAAAAAGTTACAAATCGGATTTGGATGATGAAATTGATAAGAGATTTTGGTTGAGGTACATGTTGGGTACATGGTTGGAGGCAATTGTTAGTAGTATTGTTGATATACGGTTTATGGATGATGTAGCATACTTGTATTGGTATATTAGTAGAAGCACATATTGATCTTGGTGATGATTATGAGTTGTTGTGTTATGCTTGGTTGATGTACATATTTGAGATTTGTCTTGGTGATTGATCTTGGTGAGTAGATTTGATTTGGTTGATAAGATTGATGAGACAAGTTGTTGTGATAGATTGTTTGTACAGGTTGTTGTGACATGTTATTTGTACAGGTTTGGTGCATGGTTGATGCATTTTTTCATGGTACAGGTTGACGTACAGGTTGATGCATGGTTGATGCATGGTTCAGGTTATTGGTGCAGGTTGATTGGTACAGGTTTAAAACAATATATCTCACAATGATAGTGTGGAAATGGTTCCATCATTCTACTTATACGTCATGGTGGTTGGATGGGGTAAGGACAGCCGGTTGTAGCCACCTTTCGGTTGTAGTCGAAGAACTTAGGGGGTTGTAGCCTCCTTCTAGTTGTAGCCATAGAATTGGGGGGTTGGAGATTCCCTCAGGTTGTAGCCTGAGAAACTAAGGGGTTGGAGCCTCCTTCCAGTTGTAAAGGAAGTTGGTGCTTCCAATGAATGTAATTCTTCAAGACATATAAGAAAAATCATTATGTGGTTTTCTCTCGCTTTGGGTTTCCACATAAAAAAACTAGCATACTATGTATGTGTATGATTGATCATTTGTTCATTGTTTATTTACTCTGCAATTACTGGATGATAATGCTACATTGAGATAACACTTGCATTATATGGTTAAAAATGATTAAATTGCTCTATTAATGATTCACCCCCCCTCTTAGTAATCCAACAATCAGTTTTAGAGTAGGTTACTTCATAAAATCAGTTTAACCACTGAAAGGTAGTTCATGGAGAGAAACAATATGTATAAAAATGGAATACCACGGTTTGATGGACATAAGTATGCATTTTGAAGAAGAAGGATGAAAACATATATACAAGCAGAGGGATTTGAAATTTGTTAATCAGTTGTAGATGGATACAAAGAACAAGTAGTTCAGCCGACAAATGAAAGATCAATAAAACTTAGGAAAAATAATTCCAAAGACACAAATTCACTTCTGAATGGTCTTTTTGAATCCGTTTACACAAAATTTATACATTGTAAATATGCTAAATATATTTGGGACAAGATTTAAAATATTTATGAAGGAGATTCAAAAGTCAAAGAAGCAAAGCTTCAAACTTATAGAGGTCAGTTCGAACATCTAAATATGAAGGAAGATGATAATATTCTAGCTTACTTCTTATGAGTCAATAAAACAGTAAATGAAATCATAGGAGTGTGAGAAGAAATTAAAGAATCTGTAATTGTTCAAAAGGTACTAAGATCTCTCCCTGTGAGATTTTATCCTAAGATATCAGCACTGGAAGAAAGAGGGGATCTAGACTCAATAATCATGGATGAACTACATGGAATATTCATAGCATATGAAATGAGAACTGAACAAGAAAATACAGATATAAAAGAAGAATCTTTCAAAGCATCCAAAGGGTCAAAGAAAAAGGGGAAGAAAAAGGAAAAATAACATAGCAGCAACAATGACATCTCAGAAGATGATGAAGAAATGGCCAACTTTGTTAGAAGATTTAACAAGGAAACCAATGATAGCTATAAAGGTAAGTTTACTTTGATTTGTTATAATTGTGATGGTATTGGTAATTTTGCTAACAAATGTCCTCATAAGAAAAATAAGAGGAATGAATGTTACTCAAATAGAGAAAAAACATATAAAGGAAAAATAACCACAAAGAAAGTTTTCAAGAAACACTTATGCACCAAAGAAGACATCTCATCATCATATGAAGATGAAGTCAGTGACAGTGAGACAAAAAGAGTTCTATTCATGGCAGTAGAAGACTCTAACAAATAAGACATCAAATAAGAATATGAAGAGGTAGAAGTTGACTACCAAGAAGAATTGTTGTGTGCCATATAAGTTATAAGAAGAGAAAAGAAGAAAAAGAAGAAGCTAAAAGAAGAACTAGACAAGAAAGAAGACACTCCAGAACTAGAAGAAATGATCACAAATTTGAAGGTTCAAATAGAAGAAGATAAAAGAGATGAAGAAGCACTCAAAGAATAGCTAGAAGAAAGAGACAGGATCATTGGAAATTTGGAAGAAGAGAGTGTCACATTAAGAAAGGATCTTAAAAATAAAAATATGCAGAATGACTCAAAAAGTTTGGATGACATTATTAGCAGTAAAAAAACTCATCATGACAAGTCCGTACTTGGATACAATAAGATAGAAAAGGGATCAAGCTCCAAAACAACAAAGAAAGAGACATATCCAAAAATCTATGCAGAAACAATCAAAGGGGATAGGAATATCTACAAGGAAGATTATAGGGACACTCCTCCACCGAGAAGATTCATATTTCATAATCAACAATCGACAGATAGGCCTCAAGAAGAAGAGGGATTCAAAAGAGCAACTCCTTTCAGAAGATATTCAAATCCCATGTATCAAAATGTCCCTTTTGGTTTATGTTATGAATGTAATAATTTTGGACACAAAGCTATGAATTGCAGAGCTAAAAATAGGAACATAAACAACTTTGAAAGTCATACACAAAAGGGTTATCCAAGAAGACCTAGTGAAACACAAAGAAGAAGTTACAACAAATTTGAATCATTGAGCACTGAAGTGGAATGCTACAAGTGTAACAAATTTGGACACATGGACAAAGATTGTAGAATGACAATTCCTCCTAGAGAAGAATGACAGAACAAAAACAATCACAGACAAGAACCTCAAAGGAGAACATGGATAAGAAAGAAGAATCAGTATAGCAATGAAGAATGCACATTCTCTCTACAAGATAAGAAGAAGAAACATGGTTGGTATGTTGACAGTGGTTGTTCAAGACACATGACAGGTGATAAAGACATGTTTATTACATTAATAAATGAAAGAGATGGATCAGTCTCCTTTGGAAATGATGATTCAACTAAAATCATTGGAAAAGGCATAGTCAGAATTGGAAACAAGAATACGAAGGCATAAAATGTTCTACTATTAGAAGATATGAAACATAATCTTCTAAGTGTGAGTCAAATTTGTGACCAATATCATAAAGGTACTTTTGATTCACAAAAGTGCGAGATAAGAAAAGAAGGATCAGGAAAATTGATTGCAACAACTACAAGAACTTCAGGAAACATATATGTACTAAGTGAAATTGGAAATGAAAAATGTTGTCTAGGAAAAGAAGATGAAAGTTGGCTATGGAACAAAATAATGGGTCAGATACACTTTGATAACCTTTTCAAAGTCAGCAAAAAGGAATCAGCTAGAGAAATACCCCAAATTACGAAACCAACCAACACTTTATTCAAGCATTGTCAACAAGGAAATAAAACAAAGACCATGTTTAAATCAAAAGAATATTCAACGAAAAGACCACTGGAAATTGTGCATACTGATCTAGTTGGAACAACTACAACAAAGGGTTTAAAATGTGAGAAATACTTTATGTTATTAGTTGATGATTATACAAGAATGATTGTAATTTTCTTTCTTAGGAATAATTCAGAAGCTTTTGAAAATTTCAAGGTCTACAAGGAAATGGTTGAAAATGAAATGGATTCAAAAATAAAATGTTTGAGATCTGATAATGGAGGAGAGCTCACTTCAAAGGAATTTATGGACTACTGTGGTAGGCATGGAATAAAAAGGCAATTCTCCATTGCCAGGGCACCTCAACAAAATGGATTTGTTGAAAGAAAGAATAGGAAAATATATGAAATGGCTCGAACAATGTTAATGGATTCAAAATTGACAGATATCTTTTGGACACATGCAGTGTATACAACGGTTCACATTCAAAATAGAGTAATGCTCAGAAACAACATTGACAAAATGCCCTACGATCTATGGAAAGGAATACCAACAAATGTGAATCACTTCAGAGTATTTGGAAGAAAATGCTACATCAAAAGAGAAGATGGAAGAATGGGAAAGTTTGACTCTCGTGTGGAGAAAGGAGTACTTGTTGGTTACTCAAGTACAAGGAAAGAATACAAGTGTTACAATTTGAGGTTGAACAAAGTTTTGGAAATCATCAATGTAACAATTGATGAAACAAGTGGATGTGAATTAAAGGAAGAAGAAAATGAATCAATAGAACAACTTTACGAAGAAGAAGCAGAAGATGAAGAAGAATGAGAAGGGGAATGTGAAGAGGATAAGATAGAAGTAGAAGAGCAAGTTCATCAAGTGCCTCCAAAGACACCTAGAAAACGAGTATGGAAGAATCATCCTTCAAATCAGATTATCGAAAACAAATATGTAGGAATTGAGGCTAGAAGAAGAATCTGTTCACCATAACAAAGACACCTAGCACTCTCATCTATGATTGAACCAAACAATTTTGAAGATGCCAGCAAGGATGAATTTTGGAATAAGGCCATGGATGAAGAATTGGATCAAATAGAGAATAATGACACTTGGGAATTGGTTCTAAGAGTAAAGAATAAGAATGTGATTGGCACAAAGTGGGTATTCAGAAATAAATTGAATGGATATGGATAGGTTACAAGGAAAAAATCTATATTTGTATGTAAAGGATATGCACAGGTTGAAAGAATCGACTTTGAAGAGACATTTGGTCAAGTTTCGAGAATGAATGCAATCTGATTGGTCCTATCTTATGCATGCTCCAAGAATATTAAAGTGTATCAAATGGACGTGAAATCATCTTTTCTAAATGGGGAACTTCAAGAATAAGCCTACATTGAACAACTAGAAAGATTTCAGTTGTCAGAGAACACAGATTATGTGTGTAAATTGAAGAAGGCCTTGTATGGTCTAAAACAGGCTCCTAAATCATGGTACTCTAGACTGGATAAATATCTACAACATGCAGGGTTCAGAAAAATGAAGTGCAGACAAAAACCTCTACATCAAGGTAACTCAAGATAGTATTTTATTAATTGAATTTTATGTTGATGATATTATTTTTGGAAGTACTGATGACATGTTATGCCATAAATTTTCAAAGGATATGCATAATGAATTTGAAATGTCATTACTTGGAGAACTATCCTTCTTTCTAGGTCTTCAGATACATCAAAGAAACCAAGGAATTTTCATTTCTCAAACTAAGTATATCAGAGAAATGCTAAAGAGGTTCGGAATGGAATATTGCAAACCAGTTCCCACTCCTATGCAAACCAAATGCAAGTTGAGAAAAGATGATGATTCAAAGTCTACAGACCAGAGACAATACAGGTCAATGATTGGTAGCTTACTATATGTGACAACATCCAGACCATATGTAATGCATGTATTTGGACAGGTGGAACAATTTCAAGTAGCACCAAAGGAATCATGTGTATTACAAATGAAGAGGATTTTCAGATATCTTAAAGGGAAATAAGAGTTGGGATTATGGTATCCAAAAAGAAAGGATATATCACATATTTCCTACACAAATGAAGATTGGGCAGGTTGCATTGATGACCGATGAAGCACTAGTGGAACACCGTTCTACTTGGGTGAGTGTTTAGTATCATGGTTAAGAAAGAAACAATCATCAATATCCTTCTCTACAACCAAGGCATCGTATATTGCAGAAGAAGCATGTTGTACACAAGTTTTATGGATGAAACAAACTCTGACAGATATATAGGTTGAGTATGATGAGCCCATTCCAATCTATTGTGATAATAAAAGCATCATCAGTACCTCAAAGAACCCTATGATGCACTCCAAGATGAAGCACATTCCAATAAAGTATCACTTTATACTGCAACAAGTTTCAAAGAAGAACATCAGAGTTGAATATGTCGTCACAAAATAACAAGTGGCAGAAATATTTACAAAACCACTTCCAAGAAAAGTCTTTGAGTATCTTCGTCAGAGATTCAGAGTAATTTCTACTCCAAAATGAATGTTTTTGAATGCTTATCTTATATGTCTTATATCTACACAAGGAAGCACCATAAAGATGATAGTTCACGTTGGAAGATCAGTTTCAGGAAGAGTTCATCTAGGGGGAGTATCCCCAAGGACAGTTCAGTTAGGGGGAGCAACCCCGAATGGAAAGATACTTTTTCCATTGATGATAAAGGGGGAGACATTTATCAGATTCAAAGGTAAAGTTAAAGGGGGAGCATGAGTGAAATGAATTCAATATTGCATCAGAATGTTGCCATCAATGCCAAAGGGGGATATTGTTCATTAATTGGGTTGGTTGTAATTGATGTCAACCCTTGAAGAAAGTCCAATAGATAATTATGGTAGAACAATGGTTTACTTAATGGACCCAAGTTTGTTTGATGGATAATGGTATGAGTTTTGATATATTTGCAGGTAAGACTATTCAATATGGATAGTACATGTCATGCATTTTCGGTGGTGTGTGGAATGTCACAGAACTACACATGGTTAGAGAGTTATGGCCATGTGAAGTTGGAGAAAGGTTTGGGTAATTGGACCCAAGTTTGTTTGATGGAAAATGGTATGAGTTTTGATATATTTGTAGGTAAGAATATTCTATATGGATAGTACATGTCATTCCACTTCCAATGGTATGTGGAACATCACATAACTCCTCATGCTTAGAGATTTATGGCCATGTGAAGTTAGAGAACCGTCATGAGTCATCTAGAAGCCCTAAAAGGTCAAAGTAGTCAAAGTGGTTTAAGATATTTTAGAAGGTAAATAATAAAGTGAAGTGGTGAGTGTACTATAAATCAAAGTGAATACAAAATAAAATGTTTAAATAATAAAGTTAATGGAGAAATTACTAAGTTGACAAGTGGTCAAAAGAGGGTTAACCCTAAAATAAGGAAAGTCGGTTAAGATGGTTAAAAGGTAACCCCTTGAGGAAGCAGACATGAAAGTATAAATGAGAGGAAAGGCTCACTAATTTTAATCACACTTGAGAATATTGAATATCTACAAGTGACTGAGGTAAACAAAGGATATCTAAGCCGAATTTCAGAGGGAAGGTGAAGTAAATATGACTGAAATTCAAGGGAGGATAAATTATTATGATGATGCTTTCTAAGATCCATACAACAAATATTTTGTGCGGGGCACGCTCTACAAGTTCACTCTCTAGAATAAGTCAAAATTCAACAAGGTATGTCATTTTTTCTATAACTCCTTTTCTAACAGGTTTCAAGTAATGAATTATGGAGGAATTGCATAAAAGACACTGAAGAACATTGTGTACCATATTCAAATCTTTATTTATTATAGGTACATAATTATGATCATTTCAAGTTAGGGTTTTTGACTAATCCAAAATTAGTCATGTGAGACTAAAGTAAAGTTTGATAAAAATGATAGTCTCTTGTTGTTAAAGTGAAGGAAGGTTTGCAAGTATATGATCTTATACACCAGGTCTATTACAGAGTTACAAATCAGATTTGGATGATGAAATTGATGAGGGATTTTGGTTGAGGTACATGCTGGGTACATGGTTGGAGGCACTTGTTAGTAGTATTGTTGAAACTGTTGGATCATGTTGTCACTGATGCCAATGGTTCGATTATTTGGGATAATGTTGGATCATATGTCATTGATGTAAATGGTTTGGTTTGATTGATGTCATTGATTGATGTCAAGTAATTGATTGATATGATGTCCTTGAAGAGAATGATATATGTCCAAGTGGAAACCAATTGATAAAGATGGATCATTGATATGATGTATTGATGAAGATGGATTAATGAGTTGTCATTGATACATGATGCATAGTTGATATATATGATGCAGTGGTGAATTGATGAATCATTGTTGTCTTATCATAGTTGATAAGCTGTACAAATGGATGAACTCCAAAGTGGTCCCCTTATGGTGAAATCCCTCATGGGAAGATGCTTTATGGATTGAGTTATCCTAGGAGAATAGTTGGATGACCCATGCTTGTATGATGAATAATGAGATGAAGATCAATGAATTTGTTGGTGAAACTATCCTAGATGGATAGTTCTTGTCATGCCATTTCCGGTGGTATGTGCAATGTCACATAACTCCTCACGGTTTGAGAGTTATGGCCTTATGAAGATGAAGGAACACCATATGAAGGCTTGAAGCCCACAAGGTCAAAGAAGTTAAAGTGACCTAAAAGAAGAAATCATTATTTAAATGATAAAGTAAAGTGACAAAATCAAGAAAGATTATTTAAATGATAAAATGAAGTGACGAAATCAAGAAGGAATATTTAAATGATAAAGTATTGGAGAACTTTATATTCATGGAAAGTGGTTAACCCTAAAAAAAGGAAAATAGGTTAAGTGACCTAGAAATGGGTTAAGTAACCTAAAAATGGGTTAAGTGACCTAGAAGATGAAAGTATAAATAAAAAGCTAGGATCTCTTGTAAAATGTACATTT
>JZKD02S1673067.1:288566-310979 GCA_000966675.3 Picea glauca | reverse complement strand
AAGATATCTGGAATTCCAGTAACTGGACAACCATTCGAAAGCCAACTCACCCTTCTAGAAGATTCCCTTCTAGAAGGTTCGAGATCTTTATCTTTTTCCTCTTTAAAATAATGTCTGCACCCTAACCTTGAGTAAAGTGCGAGAAGTTCGCACCCAAGCTTGAAGCAGCATGCGATAAATAGGTATTCCCGCAGGTGACTATATAAAAAGCCTGCGAACATGCTTCAAAATGTGAATTCTGGAAGAAGACAACTGTAACTTTTCTCAGGAAAATATTCTTGGTAAAGAGCTTGATTTTCAATCATCATGACCTCATCATGACATTATCACAATGACCAAAATTGTGGATAACACCCGAATCGGCCGAGCAAGTTGAATTGGAGTGAAATATCATAGAGAATTGATTTCGAAGTAGCCAAAATTCAAGTTACAAAGCATCCATGGTAAAAATTAGAAGCAATTACGTAGAATTGGGCAAAAGTCCCAATTTTTGTTGTTAAATTCATGGGAAAATTGAGAAATTTGGCCAAGTGGTGAGATATTCTTAATTTACTATATGTTCTAGAAACATCAAACCTGGAATTGGTCAAATTCGAAGTTACAGGGTAACCATGATAAATGGAGCGAGATTAGTTGATTAAAATTTTCAATTCGTGAATTGAGTTTGGGAAAAAATTGTTACAGGAATGTCAACAAGAAACAATTTGTTGTTGCAGAGGTTGAATTGGTGTTATCGGGGTGAAATTGAACAAATTTCATATTTGCAGAATGTCTATGGTGAAAATTGGAAAAACGTTTGGCAAAAGCCCTAATTTCTGCAGCAGAAATCACAAGGAATTGATGCAAATAAAAATGAATGTGCGCAGGTGTGTGAACTAAAAATGTGTGATGTGCAGTGAAAAGCTTGTGATGCATGAAAAATAATGGTGCATGGGTTTGTGCACTTAAATTTAGTGCTACACGGTGCAAAGTGGTATTGAGCAGAAAATATTGGTGTGTGGGTGTGCGTACTTAAATTTGGCGTTGCACGGTGCATAGTAGTAATGCGTAGAAAATATTGGTGCACGGGTGTGCGCACTTAAATTTGGTATTGCACCGTGTAGAGTGCTAGTGCATGAAAAATAGCGTTGCGCGGATGTGTGCACTAAATTTAGAACTTTGCAGTGCAAATTGTGTGTGTGCAAGAATAATATTGGCACGCGTGGTGTGCGTAGTATTGGCAAAGCAAAGAGTAATTTTGTTGGTGAGCGCGCAATGTGGGTATATTCCTGTCGCGCGATAGTTTAATTAATGGTGCACCCAAAGTATGGTATGCAATGGGATCATACTAAAATTTTTCATGGTCCAGTGCATAGAGTTTAATGCGCGTAGAATATTAGCATGTGACAAAAACATTGTGTGCAACAGGTGTTAGTGCATGAACCAAAATTGTGCATGGTAGATATTTGCACACAAAACAAAATTAGTGTGCACCAGATATTGGCACGACAGAGAATTGATCCACATTGGTTATAGGTGCGCGGAGCATGCACTACCTTATGGTGTTGCTGCGTAGGCTAAATATGGGTGTAAAATTTCAAATTTGTGAGTGCAAAGTCGTTTGGATGACCTACAATAGCAGAAAACCAATGAATTTTCTTAAACATTTTATATTGTTTGAAGGTCATCTTTTTGTAGCATGTTTTTGAGGCTCTAAACCACGTTTTTAGCTACTCAAAATCCCCGAGAGTAGAGTGTACCAAGGTGCACTCTATCTATACATGTCAAATGAAATATCCCGGAGAGACTTTTCTAATGGTGTACAACGTTCATCAAACGAATCTTTTATGAGGAAGTCACAGGACAAACAGTGGAGGGTAAAGTTTAAGAACCAACTAACTTCGAAGGGTCATAATGTTCTGCTTCGGAATCAGATTGAGGCACAGGAGTAGTCTACGAAAAGGTATTGAACCATAGAAGGAAGTATTGGAGATGAATTAAAATTATGGGCATGTTAAAAATGTTTGAAATGGCACACAACGTACATGCAACATTCCAAACAAAAAACACTAATTGGCCTAGAACTTCAACAGATTGTAACTAGCAACCCAAAACCTAGAAAGAGGTGAAATTTGGACAAATTGTCCAAAATATGCATATGAAGATAAATGATTGATATCTTACAAAAAATCCAATGGAATAGGTACAAAAATGCATAATTAGAGATCAGCTTTTCACCAAGTTGAAGTGTGAACAGAAGAAATTAATGCAAAATTTTCAAATGACCATAATGTTCTGCTCAAGACTCAGAATAGACCAAGGAAGCAATATTTAGAAAGGTATTGGATACAGGAGTATACTTATCCACTCAAAAAATTGTTTTGGGCAGTTAATTTTCACAGGAGAGCAGAAGAACGAATTATGATGCACTATTGGAACATAATTGTACATAATTTCCTAAATTTGTTAAATAATTTAGCCTAACAAATTTTGTTGGCTGCACACTTTTGCAGAGTTAAAAAATTTTACTTCTTAAGAGGTGAGAAGGTTGAATTTTAGTTAAATTAAATCAGAGGCACTCAGGGAAAGAGTGTTATGAGCAAAAATATTTCATAAGATGATCAAAATCCAAGACTACAAAATGTTAAGGTATGAATTTGGGTGCAGCGATAAAGTCTTGGGAAGCCACTACAGGAAGTCCACTCATGTTATTCAAGTACTCAATGGAATCCTTGCAAAGGAATAGATCATGTAGTGAATGAATTAGAGAAATTACAATCACTCCCAAAGAAAGCAATATACATATTAAGAAATACATTGGAGTCAGATCTATTATAAAAGGAATTGACTATCAAAATGATAGTAATCAGATAAAGAAAGAGGCTTAATGAAGATATGGATAAAGAGTGCATCATATCCAAGGATTAGCTATGCAATTATAGATTAATGCTTCCCTTATGGTTATAATAGTGCGTAGTCGAAGCATGGTATGCAGGGAATCACTTCAAGAGTAAATAAATGAAGGTGCACATACGTAAGGAGTGTCGGTTGAGGAATAGGTGCATCAATATGGCGTGATGGAAGGGGATTATGCAAGTCAGGTTGAAATCAGATTGGTCAAGACAGGAGAAAGTAATAGTCATCAAGAAAATCCAAGTGCTGATATGATCCGATAAGGAAGGGATAAATCAAGTACCTCAAGAAGGAATCTAGTGTTAACTATCCAAGGTTACTCAGAAAACATGATTGGAAATATAATTGGTTCATACAGGAGTTGGATAAGAGGGATCCAAATAATAGTGGAATGTTGAAAATTAATATGAGAATAATAGGTAGTTGGAAGTTCATGAACATCCTAGGATAGTGGAAGAAGAAATCATGAGGTAGATATCGAGCTAATGGGAAGGTAGGACAACACTCTAGGAGGGAAAGCAAGAATAATAGAGGATTGTTGATGCATTCCAAAGGTATTGAAGATATTTACACAATAGCATGGAGATTTCAAAGCCAAAAAAGACTTAAAAGTGAGATGAATCTCTATAGAGAGTCAGTAAGGAACCATGAAGAATGATGCAGGAGCATCTCCCATGTCAAGCGATCCAGCGCGGAATGCAAGTGAACAGCTGGACAAAACCAGCACAAGTTTTGAAATTGTGTCGAAGATAATGCGCCAACCTTAAATGTGATATTAAAGAGAGGCATACTCTTATATTGTAATCAGACCTTGAGCGTCCCGCTCTCATCTGAAGTAGATAGAGGCATTTATGTTGAGATGAAATAGGTAGATAGAATTTAATATTAGATTAGATAGTTTTAGAAAGAAAGAGGGAAACGGGATATAGACACCCTCATTGTGCATTTTTGTATTATTATTGAAGCAGGAAGAACATAGGAGATAAGCAGAGAGCTGTGGAAGAACACCCATGTACATAGTTTGAATTAATAGAAGAGATTGATTCAAATCCATGGTTTTGTGTTTGTTCTCTGTGTATGTATACTGAATGCTATGCTCATGAGTATTTACTTCCTGTTATGCATTTTCTTTACATGCTATGTATGAATGATTTCTTGATGAGTGTTTGAAATCTGAGAAAGGAAGTAGAAGAAATGAGTTTCAATTGTTCTCTATCTGAGCAAGGATTCCTGCAAGGAGTGCAGTTGAAGTCGTCTGCAAGGAGTGCACTGACAGAAGGCTCAGATAGTTTAACTCTTGTTCTCATTCACCCAGAAGTGAAATTGGGTTATAGGATCCGTGCAAGGAGTGCGCAGGCTAAGGAAAGTCTCAGTTGTGAATTTGAGCGGAGCATTGAAGGACTGCTGCTGCAGGAGTGCGTAGAGTCGAAAGAACTCAACACTTGGAAGTGTTTGAGGATTGCCTCAAGGAGTGCGTGCAAGAGTGTTCTGGAAGACTCAAAGTTGTGTGGAAGCTCAGGAGGGATAAGGCTTTCAAGCTTTTCGAAGAGAAGCATAGGGAGTCTGTGCCGTGGAGTGTTTGAACAGGCGCTGTAAAATTACGCGCAGGAGGACCAGTTTTCATAGAGGAATACTGAGTTCATCCCGTAGGAATCGTCAAAGGGATAAAATCGACAGTCAGAAATTTGTGGAGAGGATTAGCAAAATCCTGCCAGCTGTCATATCTACCAGAGAAGCGAGGAGGTTATGGTTGCGTTCGGAGTTCAAGCTCTAGGAGCCGTGAGCCATTGGATCGTCGACCAGTTACCCGTTAGTCGTCCAATCTAACAGGAGTTTCATAGGGTTTAAACCCTCATGAGAAGAGTAAGAACCCCAAGAATCATCGTGATATCGAGGCGTCGGGGTTGGGGAAATCGGAAGTCCCGTGGACTAGAGGTCGGGGAAATCCATCGTGAAAACCCCGATATGATCGGAATCGTCCATCTACCAGACAGGTGGCAGCATTTGGGCCCATCAGCATATCGAGAGTCTCGAGACCAAGGGTTCGAGGCATGTTGAACCATGAAACCATGAGAAAACCACAACCGTGGATCTCAGGAGGGACATGTGTCGTGATCATCCAACATCAAAGATCCGGACACTGGATATTGTGCAGGTAAGTGATTTTGGCTTTGTAAATCAATGAAACCTGAGGGTTGATCTGAACCATCCATCCATTGGGGACGCGTGTGAAAAATTTGAAGAGAGTCGGGGATCGGCGTTTCGGAGGTCTTGAGGACAGGGAACTCTTGCATTTCAGAATCGCGAAGCGTGAAATCCTGATGAGAAAGTGAGTTCTGTGTGGGGCTAGTTGACGTTGTCTCGTCGTAACAAGGAAATTGGTAATTGCCAGGGTGAAAACCCTGAAGTATACGAGAACCATCCATCCCTGAGGACGCGTGGTCGAGATCGAAGTGATCGAGAAATTGGCGTTCGTGAAATCGGGGAAATCGAAGGCCAAAGCATTTCGACAATTGAAGTCACGAAACCCCGAGGGAGATCTGGAGCCATTGATCTCAGCGACTGTTCACCATCGTTGATTTTGGTTATGGTGGAAGGGCGTCCTGGTGACATCATATCAGGGATCTGTGAGTCGAAAGATCAGGGATTCCGTGGGCAAGAGATTTAATACACTTCAACACTCGAAACCCCGAATCCCGATAGGGAATATGACTGCAGTCATATAAGAGAAGGTCGCGTGGACTAAACGGATAGCCTGGAGGCTAAGGTAACAAAGGATTGCATCAGGATATTGGAGATCGGGAAATCGGGAACCAAAGGGTCGAGACATTAGGATTTTGAAAACCCCAAAACCCCGATTTTCTACTCTTCTGTCGTTGAAGAGAATAGTGACCGGCCTAAAGACTGTAAAGTGTCGAAAAGACCTGTGGGTCAATTTCGAAGGAGATTCCAGCGAGAATCAGAAGAGCCATTCCAGCTCGAGGGAGGAAATTGAATGATCCTTAAGACCGAGAGGTTAGGTGCGGGACTTGATGAGGTAGGTGCCTGGGTGGACGCCATCAAGTGGTATTAGAGCTTAGAAAAGCTTCTTTGCTTTATGTAGCAAGGAGAAGGAAGATTCACCATGCTGCTGAGAAGAAGAGATAGACAATCACCTGATCCAGAGGAGGAAAGGGAGATGCCCAGAGGAAGAGGTAGAGAAGTGTAGAATCCAGAAGTAGAAAGAGATCTGCATAACTTATGCGCTAGAGTTGTGGACATGGAAATAAGACAAAGGCGCACAGCTGATGTAGGAGATATCAGTGAGTTTGAAAATGAAGATGATGTTGGACATGGAGAATAAGAAATCACAGCAAAAGATGCAGCTAATGAACGCTTACTTAAAGATGTTGCAAGAATGGGTGCAAAGGTGAAGATGGACATTCTAGTTTATGAGGGAAATCTGGATGTAGAAGAGCTTCTAGACTGGATTAGAGCTCTAGAAACCTATTTCAACTATGAAGACATCGAAGAGGACAAGAAAGTCAGGCATGCCGTCACGAGATTAAAAGGACATCCAGCCTTGTGGTGGGATGAACTGCAAGCAGATAGGCGTTGCCAAGGCAAGCAGAAAATCAAGAGCTGGGACAGGATGATTGCAAAGATGAAGGCAAAATTCATTCCCATGGATTATCAAATTTCTTTGTTCAAGAGGATGCAAAACCTGAGACAGAAGATGATGACAGTGAAAGAATATACTGAGGAATTTTACAGGTTGAATATCAGGGCAGGTCATCGTGAAAGCAATGACGAAAAAGTGGTCAGGTATATGAATGGCCTGAGATATGAGATTCGGGATGAATTGAGTATGGTGACCATTTGAACGGTGGAAGATTCTTATCAAATGGCTCTAAAAGCTGAAGAGAAGCTGAGCCGAAAGTAGAGTCAGAGGGGCAGAGGCAGAAGTCATCCCAGGGGAAAATCAGTTTCCCAGGAAAGAACCCAAAAGCCCAGGGACGACTGGAAGAAACCTCAGACTCGGACAGAGAGAGGTGGAAGCTCACAGTGAGGGCAATATGCTAAACAAAGAGGACAACATAATGAGCAGAGAGGAGATTACGTTGACAACAACACTTTTCCTCGTACCAAAGGTAGAGGAAGAGGAAGAGGTGGAGTAATCACATGCTTCACGTGTGGAAAAAATGGGCACAAGTCTTATGAGTGTCCAGATAAAAAGAAATAAATTGGAGAAACTCACATTGCCGAGGCACAGAGGCGAGATGTTGAGGCAGAAGACGTTGAAGGTGGAAGATCGCTGGTAATGCGAAAAGTCCTTTTGACACTAGAGAAAGAAGTGGAAAGTTCAGTCCAAAGGACCATACTTTTTAGGACTACTTGCAAGACCAAGGGTTGGGCATGCAAGGTCATTGTGGACAGCGATAGCATGGACAATCTCATTTCAACCGAGATGGTAGAAAAGCTGGAGCTGGAGACGACTGATCATCCAAGTCCATATAAGGTTTCGTGGCTACAAAAAGGACATCAGGTAAATGTCACCAAACAATGTTTAGTTGAATTTAAGATAGGAGGATATAATGATAAGATATTATGTGATGTCATTCCTATGGATGTTTGTCATCTATTGCTGGGTAGACCATGGCAATATGACAGAAATGTGATTCATGATGGGAGGATGAATACATATACCTTAGAAAAGAATGGGAGGACTCATATGTTGCTTCCAATTAAGGATAAGGAGGTAAAACCAGAGGTAAGCAACACTGTACTTCTCATGAGTGGGAAGGAACTTCTTACTGAGGTGAAGAAGAAAGAAGAACTGCAATTCTTTGTGGTCAGGAAACCAAGGATTGTTCTGACTAGCACAAGGGTAGATGATTTGCCAGGAGAAGTTCAGGAACTGCTGGAAGAGTTCACTGACATAGTAGTGGACGAATTACCTCGTTTGTTGCCACCAGTGAGAAGTGTGAGTCATCATATAGATCTCATACTAGGAGCCAGTTTACCAAACAAAGATGCATACAGATTGATGCCGTAGGAAAATGAAGAAGTAAAAAGACAGGTCCAGGATTTGTTGGACAAGGGTTTGGTCAGAAAAAGTTTGAGTCCATGTGTTGTTCTGACAGTACTTAGTCTAAAGAAAGACATAGGCTGGAGGATGTGTACTGAATCGAGAGCGATCAATAACATAACCATCAGGTACAGATTTCCATTGCCAAGAATGGATGATTTGATGGATTTCTTAAGTGGAGCAAAATTCTTTTCGAAGATTGATTTGAAAAGCGGTTATCATCAGATTCGCATGAGGGAAGGTGATGAATGGAAGATATCATTTAAAACAAATGAAGGATTGTATGAATGGCTTGTTATGCCATTTGGCTTAACAAATGCACCAATTACCTTCATGAGGTTGATGAATGAAGTCCTGAAGGAGTTCATCGGAAAATTTGTTATCGTATATCTGGATGATATACAGATTTTCAATAAAATGGAAGCTAAACATATGAAGCATTTGGCTATTGTGATGAAGAGATTATAGTAGGAGAAGCTGCTGATAAACATGAAGAAATCCTCATTCATGAAGACAGAGCTCATTTACTTGAGATTTGTTATTTCGGCAAATGAGTTGAGGATGGATCCAGATAAGGTGGAGGTAATAAAAAATTGGCCATCACCGAAGAACATATTTGAGGTGAGAAGTTTTCACGGATTGGTTAGTTTCTACTGGAAGTTCATCAGGAATTTCAGTGGAATTAGTGCAGCAATGATGGACACAGTGAAGAAAAGACATAAATCTTTTCACTGGATGGAAGAGGCTGAGAGGAGTTTCAATCTATTGAAACAGAAGATCACGGAACAACCAATTCTGGTGTTGCCATATTTCCATAAGACATTTCAGGTGAAATGTGATGCAAGTGGATTTGCGATAGGAGCGGTCTTGAGTGAATATGACAGGCCAATTGCATATCTCAGTGAGAAGTTGAATGAAGCGAAAGTGAAGTACTCCACATATGATAAGGAATTTTATGCCATCATTCAGGCCTTGAAAAAGTGGAGGCACTATTTGATTCCAAAGGAATTTGTTTTGTATAGTGATAACCATGCATTACAGTTTGTGAATCAACAAGAGAAGTTGAATCAGAGGCATGTTAAGTGGGTTGAATACATGCAGAAATTTACATTTTTGATTAAACATATATCTGGTATTGCTAACAAAGTTGTTGATGCTTTGAGCAGGAAGTGTTTGTTGTTGCAAGAGTTCAGAGTCAAAACATTGGGTTTTGATGATCTCAGGGACATGTATGCAGATGACCCAGACTTTAAGGAAGCGTATGAAGTAGCTGAGAATCCAGTTCTCAGAGATAGCAGCAAATGGACCGAATACATGATCCAGGAAGGATTGTTATTTAAGGGCAATCAGTTGTGTATTCCAAATTGTTCCATGAGGGAGAATCTGCTGAAGGAGAAACACAGCGGAGGATTGGCCGGACACTTCGGTCATGATAAGACATTCACAAAGCTGAGCGAGTCATAATTTTGGCCAGGGATGCGATCAAAGGTCAAGATATTTGTGGGCAGATGCAGGATTTTCCAGCATTCGAAGGGGAGGAAGCAGAATGCGGGATTTTATCAACCATTGCCCATACCAGAGAGGCCGTGGGTTGAAACTAGCATGGATTTTGTATTGGGGTTGCCAAGAACACAAAGAGGTTGTGATTCAATCTTTGTGGTGGTGGATAGATTTTTCAAGATGGCACATTTTATCCCATGTCAGAAAACCAGTGATGCGACTCACATTGAGAACCTGTTTTTCAAAGAAGTCATTCGACTTCGCGGCTTGCCAAGGAGTATAGTTTCGGATAGGGATACAAAGTTCGTGGGACATTTCTGGAGGACGTTGTGGAAGAAGTTGGGGACTAACTTGACGTTTATTTTAGCTTATCATCCTCAGACTGATGGACAAACGAAAGTGGTGAATAGAAGTCTGGGAGACTTGCTGAGAGGCCTGGTGGAAGAACACCATAGCCAATGGGACAACATATTTCCGCAGGCAGAGTTTGCGTATAATGACTCAGTGAACAAGAGTATAGGACAGATACATTTCAGATTGTTTATGGCATGTAGATGAGGGGAATTTCTAAATTGAGGGATTTAGAACATAATGCAACTAGGAGCACTAGTGCAGAAGATTTCGCAGAAGCGATGAAGGAACTTCACAGCAGAGTGAAGGAGCGGTTGCAGAATTCAAGTCAGGAGTATAAGCGGAGAGTAGATCAACACAGAATACAACTTCAGTTTTAAGTTGGTGACTTTATTTTGGCACATATGAGAAAGGAAAGGTTCCCAAGAGGAACGTATAATAAGCTAAAAATGAAGAAAATCGGACCCTGCAAGGTCTTGAAGAAAATTGGAGAAAATGCTTATGAGATTGAATTACCCGATGGGATCGGAATTTCTCCGATATTCAATGTCTCAGATTTATACCCATACAAAGCTGAGGAAGCAGGAACAAATGATGAACAGTCAGAGGTTTAGTGGAGAAAGCAGATGCCAGTTGTAGAGAAGCCACAGATGGAGCAGATACTGGATAAACGAGTGGGTAA
The DNA here is from genome assembly GCA_000966675.3 of Picea glauca. NCBI lineage: Eukaryota > Viridiplantae > Streptophyta > Pinopsida > Pinales > Pinaceae > Picea > Picea glauca. The sequence continues at coordinate 300,486 of JZKD02S1673067.1, read as the reverse complement.
GAAGACTAGAAGGAAAGAATATTTTGAATATTTGGTCAAGTGGAAGGGCCATCCAGTTGAAGATGCCAGCTGGGAGACTGAAGTAGGGATTCTGAAGCATGGATAGACCATGCAGGAGCTCATGGATAGGATCCCATGAAAGTTTTCAAACGAGGGAGTATGATGCAGGAGAATCTCCCACGTCAAGCAAGCCAGCGTGGAATGCAAGTGAACAGCTGGACAAAACCAGCACAAGTTTTGAAATTGTCTCGAAGATAATGCGCCAACCTTAAATGTGATATTAAAGAGAGGCATACTCTTATATTGTAATCATACCTTGAGCGTCCCGCTCTGGTCTGAAGTAGATAGAGACATTTATGTTGAGATGAAATAGGTAGATAGAATTTAATATTAGATTAGACAGTTTTAGAAAGAAAGAGGGAAACGGGATATAGACACCCTCATTATGCATTTTTTTATTATTATTGAAGGAGGAAGAGCATAGGAGAGAAGCAGAGAGCTGTGGAAGAACACCCATGTACATAGTTTGAATTAATAGAAGAGGTTGATTCAAATCCATGGTTTTGTGTTTGTTCTCTATGTATGTATACTGAATGCTATGATCATGAGTATTTACTTGATGTTATGCATTTGCTTTACATTCTATGTATGAATTATTTCTTCCTGAGTGTTTGAAATCTGAGAAAGGAAGTAGAAGAAATGAGTTTCAATTGTTTCTCTATATGAGCAAGGATTCTTGCAAGGAGTGCAGTTGAAGTCGTCCCCAAGGAGTGCATTGACAGAAGGCTTAGATAGTTTAACTCTTGTTCTCGTTCACCCAGAAGTGAAATTGGGTTATAGGTGCCATGCAAGGAGTGCACAGGCTAAGGAAAGTCTCAGTTGTGAATCTGAGCAGAGCATTGAAGGACTGCTGCTGCAGGAGTGCGCAGAGTCGAAAGAACTCAACACTTGGAAGTGTTTGAGGATTGCCGCAAGGAGTGCGTGCAAGAGTGTTCTGGAAGACTCAAAGTTGTGTGGAAGCTCAGGAGGGATAAGGCTTTCAAGCTTGTCAAAGAGAAGCATAGGGAGTCTGTGCCATGGAGTGTTTGAACAGGCACTGTAAAATTACGTGCAGGAGGACCAGTTTTCATAGAGGAATACTGGGTTCATCTCATAGGAATCGTCAAAGGGATAAAATCGACGGTCAGAAATTTGTGGAGAGGATTAGAAAAATCCCGCCAGCCGTCAGATCTGCCATAGAAGCGAGGAGGTTATAGCTGCATTCAGAGTTCAAGCTCTAGGAGCCGTGAGCTGTTGGATCGTCGACCAGTTACCCGTCAGCCGTCTGATCTGATAGGAGTTGCACAGGGTTTAAACCCTCGTGAGAAGAGTAAGAACCCTGAGAAGCATCGAGATATCGAGGCATCGGTGTTCAGGAAATCGGAAGTCCCATGGACCAGAGGTCAGGGAAGTCCATCGTGAAAACCCCAATACGATCGGAACCGTCCATCTACCGGACAGTTGGCAGCAGTTGGGGCCGTCAACATATCGGGAGTCTCGAGACCAAGGGTTTGAGGCTTGTTGAACCCTGAAACTGCAAGAAAACCATAGCCGTGGATCTTGGGAGGGACACGTGTCGCGATCATCCAACATCAGAGATCTGGACACCGGAGATTGCGCAGGTAAGTGATTTTGGCTTTGTAAATCAGAGAAACCTGAGGTTTGATCTGAACCATCCATCCACTAGGGACGCGTGTCAGAAATCCAAAGAGAGTTAGGGATCGACATTTTAGAGGTCCTGAGGACAGGGAACTCTTGCATTTCAGAATCGCGAAGCACGAAATCCCGATGAGAAAGTGAGTTCCATGTGGGGCCAGCTAACGTCGTCTCGTCATAACAAGGAAATCGGGAATTGCCAGGGTGAAAACCCCAAAGCATACGAGAACCGTCCATCCCTGAGGATGCGTGGCCTAGATTGAAGTGATCAGGAAATCGACATTCGTGAAATTGGGGAAATCAAAGGCCAAAGCATTTCGACAATTGAAGTCGCGAAACCCCGAGAGAGATCTGGAGCCGTTGATCTCAGCAACTATTCACCGTCATTGATTTTGGTTACGGTGGAAGGGCATCCTGGTGATGTCATATCAGGGATCCACGAGTCGAAAGATCGGGGATTACGTGGGTGAGAGATTTAATACACTTCAACACTCAAAACCCCGAATCCTGATAGGGAATATGATTGCAGTCATATAAGAGGAGGTCACGTGGACTAAACACATAGCCTGGAGGCTAAGGAAACAAAGGAGCACATCGGGATATTGGAGATCAGGAAATCAGGAACCAAAGGGTTGAGACATCAGGAGTTTGAAAACCCCGAAACCCTGATTTTCTACTCTTCTGTCGCCGAAAAGAATAGTGACTGGCCTAAAGACTGTAAACTGTCAAAAAGACATGTGGGTCAATTTCGAAGGAGATTCCAGTGGGAATCAGAAGAGCCATTCCAGCTCGAGGGAGGAAATTGAATGATCCTTAAGACTAGGAGGTCATGCGCGGGACCTGCTGAGGTAGGTGCTTGGGTGGATGCCATCAAAGAGGGAAATGGTTCTATGCATGGTTTTGAATGAAAAAGCAATAGTGCCTGAGAAGAATCCATCTCAAGTGGCATAGAACCATTAGTGACATTTCCAGGGGGTGGAAGTACCACTTGAAATTATGATGGTAAATTGAAATCAATATTAAGTACTTTTAGTTAATTCTATGCACCTAGAGAATAAGACATATGTGCATCCTTACAATATGCTAGAGGTTGGCTATGCAAGCCAAGTTTGAGGCTAGTTGGCAAGGAGAAGAGAAGAGTGAAAGAAAAATCAAATACTATAGTATTCAGTCAAGAAAGAGCTGAAATAGTTCAGTCGGAAAAATAAATGGATGTTGAAGATCCAAATTCTATAAGACAACATGATTGGAATTATAATTCATCCATGTATGATTTGGGATAGATGTTTCCAGGAAATAAATAAAATCTAAAGGTTAATATCATTTTAGTATTTGGATGGAAAATAAAAGACAACCAAGACTGATTTGGCTAGAAAGTGCTCAGGTCAGAAATAATCATGCACAGTGGTAACAATGAAGAGCACATGAAGATTCAGGAATCCCAAAGAATTGAAGACTTCTGGGATAAACAAGGAAAAGTGATACAAGGAGAAAGAAGTTGTTGCAATTGTTGTAGGAGTAAGTATGTTATGGCTTGTTGGGACAACCATAAAGAGAGAATGCTTGCATGTTTGCAAGTGTTGCTGATAATGATGCTGCATATGGAAGGAATAAACAAAAATATGGAATAGTGAGTATAAGACTGATAAAGAGGCATGAGAGATTCTACTGTCATCAGCTAGTCAGGTAATATTAAATTCATTTAATGGAAGCTATGCACGTAAGTATTTCTCTTTTGAAATCATGTTGCATAATTGTCAAAGGGAATCCAGGTAAGAATTTCCCCAAATTGAATTTTTATAATACGCAATATGGTAATGTTTAAGTGAATTAACATGAATAAGTTACCAGTCAGTGTGGCAAAGGCTAGATGCATGTTATAGTTATCAAATATTTTAATATTTTTAATGCACACACTGACATAGTAGCATGTCATGTTAATTTGGTTATGAGGTAATAACCAAAGAAATAAAAGATAATAACTTGTTATAGGAATGATGTCAGGAAATCTAGTCATGTATGAAACCAAGACATGGTTGGATATGGAAAAGTCTAGATATAGAAAGGTTACGTACACCTCAAATATCCAATGAGATTGCTTGTTTTAATAAAACTTGGACTGCAACCTTTTTGATAACACTAATGCACACCACATAATTATGTTCATGGTGTAGTGTTCGGGTTGAAAAGGAAGGAATCCAAATAATTGAGAAGACAATAGGAATTATGTGGAGAACGTGTCAAGGCATTGACCAGATTTCCAATTAATGGATGGTGAGATACATGACTTAGATAAAGATCATTTTGAAAATCATTACAAAGGTGCATTGAATGGATATGCATTGAGATTTGCACTCATGCCTAGTAAGTGGGAGAGTTACACTCATACATGATAGAATTGTATACTTAAATGCATTTTGTGAGTGCATATATATATGTTTTTGAATATAAATAATTATACTAACGACATAAATGTTGCTAACTCATAGAGATGAGAACATTTTAGGAACTGTTAGACATTGGAACAGGAAAGTTGTAAGTCAGGTAGTCATAGGAATAGAGACTAAGAAAATTGTTTGCTTAGAAAATTGATATAATGAACTTACTGTTAATAATTGTGAATGGGAATATGAATAGAATAATGAGTCATTCTATCTAATAAATTGTTTGTTAATTGTGATTGGATTACTAGGTATAGGAAATTCTAAGATCACTGCATAAGGTTTTTGTACATATTGCAATTAAAATATGATCTACATGAAATACTTACAATCTATTGGTTCTATGTAATATAGAATCATTGTAGGAAAAATAGTATTCGACATGGTGCTTGCTGAAAGCTAGAAGGAAGACTACATCCTATTATTGCAACAACGATGAAAAATTATGAAATAGAATTTCATATTTTTGGAAAAGTCGAATTCCTTATGAAATTAAATTGATTTCTAAAATGGAATTTTTATTGTGTTCTCTAATGATCACTACATGTGTGTGATGCAGATGAGATAATATTGATTAAAGTTGAAATGTTGGGAAAGAACAACTATTATTGAGGACACTAAATCCCTATAACTGTAGAACTTTGGTGGGGTTTTGGTAATGGGTTAACGCTATCCTTATGTGTGAAAGCCTTGGAAAGATGGAGCATTGAAGGACTGCATAGCAGTGAAGGGATGCCTCATCCTGGAAGGGTGAGTGCAACAAGGAGGAGGAAACCAAAGGATGCTTATGGAATGATAGATTCCATACGAAGGGTGTTTCAAATGGAACAATGAGATGAATTATTCCTAGAAGAAGCTCTATGAAATAGAGAAATTGACTTCTAGTTGTTGTATGAATACCAGTATTGGTGATGGAAAGTAGAGCACCAGATGGAGAGTTTTAAAGAATTTGAATGGTACATGGTATATAGTGCACTGCGAATAGTGCATAACTAAGGGGAGGGGATTGTAATACCCCTACATTGAACCCCAAATTGTAAATGCAAATATACTTAAGTTGGTGAGATGTTTTCTATCATTTTGCATGCACCTTCCATGGTATCGTGAGCACATGTACTGCGCACTAAAATGATGAAGTGCATACATTCTAGGATATGTTATGTGTATATTTTGGGTTTTGTAGGCTAGTTAGGTAGTTATTATAAGTGTTGGTGTCTAAATATGTCCTAAAAACAACCTTAGTTTATCATTAATTTGTCAACCCGGAGATTCATCTTTTATCTCAAGAATATAAGCAAAGTCTATGCAGGTAGACTAAAATCGTGTAGCTGAACCAAATCTGAGTTCATCAATAATCAAGTTCCTCAACCGTTCACCAAAGATTCTAAGAACTAAAGGAATAGAGATCTGATTACTAAGATGTTGTAAAATGGAAAAGAACTAATTAATCTATTGAATTCACTTAACTAAAAAGAAGTAATTGAATCTAAGTAAAGACTTGCAATATTAACTATCAATTACGAATTCTGATTACTGGAAAGGAAATAACGAATTACTCTATCTACAGAAATAAACAACAATTGTAATCTTAATCGGAAAGGACAGCTAATGCAACTTTAACCGAAAGGAACAACTAATGTAACTTTTACCGAAAGGAACAACTACTGTAACTTTAACCGAAAGGAACAACAATCATAAACCTAAGGAAAAGGAATAGCGCAGATGAAAATGTGAGGAACTGTTAAGCAACAACTTCAAAAATGGAAATCATACCAGAAATCATTAATAACTGATGGAAATGTTTGTCTTATATATGCAAACAATCATAAAATCATTAACACACTTATGCATTTATCCTTGGCTATTGTAAAAGAGATCTCAATCACAAAATAGAAATCAAACTTCGAACTGATACAATTACAAAATGAGACAGTAGCTCCTTCAGAAAGGGCCCTTGGTCTTTAGAAGTATTGCTAAGAGAAACTCAGAGCACAGAAGTGATAGAAACACTCAAAACTTTCATTAATTCCATGGCTGGTGAAACATTTACAAAAACTGCTTGCGCAGAGCAATTATGAATCTAAATACTTGTATGCATTTTTTCCTTCTGTTTTCTGGATCTATTACCCTCTTATATATTACAATAGTTTGGGTAAATCAAGTTATCCTGAGGATCGAAAGATCCTCAGTATTGCTTTACTATTATAAAGTTACAATATAGACAATGCATTATTTTCAAAACTGCTTTGCACCTAAAAAGTCTTCAACCTTCACTAGCTTACGCATAGCCAAAATCTCTTTGGTTATCTTTGACAGTTATTTATCCAATTCTGCAACAAAATCAAACCATTTCAATCATAAATTAGAATCTATTTAATAAAACTTTAATAACAACCCTAAGAGACATATTAATCATATTCTTTCCTATCTATCCCTAACTATCTAAAGATTCAATCAAAATCATATCATGAATTGTGGGGAAAAGGAAGATATTTATACCTTTTTTTGTAACCCAAAATACCCCCCAACTTACCTTTTTGCATGTCCTCATGCAAGCTAAAGTCTTTCATGTAAATTAGTTATACTTTAGGGAGGAAAAGTTGGTTCACCAGGTCTCCTGAAACCATGGTTTCTTTTGATTTCGTCAAAAGTGGCATCCTGTCTCTTTTTATTAATTTGATAATCCTTCTGGTAAATTTCTGGAGGAAACCAGAGGAGAGGGGGGTTATACCTGCATCCCATCCAAGTAGGTTCTTCCTTCTAGAGTAGTCTAGAATACTTTCCAACTCTGAAGGTTTCTGCAAAGAAATTCCTATATCCAAAGGGCTCTCTACTTTTAACCTCATCAGAAGATGCATCCCATCTTAGCTTGGAAGCAGCAAGAGATTCTTCCTTGAGTTCTCTAAAATATGTGATACCTGAACAGATGACATGTAAATGGATAGGATCCAATGAGTCCACAACCCCTACCCTTTTCATGAAGGTCTTATGTCGCATGATTGTTGGGAAGGATTTTGGAGGCTCTCCTCTAATCCAAAGATCTAAACTAGTTTCTCTGTTTATGAACATTTTGTGAGCCTTACCCCATCTGACCTGGTCCTAGTAAAGGACAGGAATGCCTGGAACTATATGTCCCCTATTAAGAGGCCAGGGTTGTCTCCTCTAACTTCTTCCAAAATGAGATTATGGAAATATAATTCACACAGAAGGTATTGTACCTTCTCTTCTTGATCTCTAAAACATGAAATAAATTCTGGAACAGTGGAAAATGAAATGGGTTTACCTACTCTGATGGACTTCACTCTCAATAATAGATACTATTCCAGCAACAATAAAACATAATTAGTGGCAGGGGCTCTACAATTGATGGAATCAGAGTAGACATCACATATGTGTTTGATTTGCTCCAAAGCTTTCTCCAATTGGGTCTACACCTTTTTGATCTTCTCTTGGGCTCTGGTAAGCGCAGCATAAGTCCCACCCTCTGTTGATGTCATGTCCTTCAATTCTTTAACAACCCTTTGATATTCAGTCCTAGTTACCATTTCATGTTGGTGTTGGACCAATGCTTGTTGGGATTGTCCCAATTCTTATTTTAGCTTATGAATGATGGCACCCTATGCCTGAGATTAGGATGCTTGATATTCATTCATTTATTCTCTAGAACAAATTAATGCTTGATGGGTCTGTGCAAGCTCTGCTTCCAGTCTATTCATGATAGTACTCTGTTTCCGAGACTACTCTGTAATCGTCAGTAATTCACCTCTGTTTTGAGTCAGGGTTTGTTGAGACTGTAGTAGTTCTTCCTCCAGTCTCCTAATAGTAGCATTTTGCTCAAATAGTTGAGTTGTTTCCTCTAAAATCAGAGTGTCTATCTGTATCTCAGTATCAACCATCTCTTGTGTTTCTACGGGAATTACATCTTCATCCTGAAATACTGCTTCTTCTACCATTAATTCCTCAGGATCTGTCTGTATTCCTACAGAAGTTGTACTAGCTTCTTTCATAGGAAGAGGGTTTCTTCCTTGCATTTTGCCCTTTTTGTTTTTCTTTCTTTTGTGGATCTTGTCTGCTAGTTCTAACTATTTACTCAATTCATTGATAATCTCCTTGATTTTTCCCACCTTCTGCTTTAATACCATAACCCTCTTAGCCTTTTTCTTCAACAATTTGTTTTCTTTCTTTAATTTCCTAATTTGTTTCTAGATTTTGGCTGATTTCTATTTATGAGGGATCTCAAGGTCTTCTTCATTTCATCCAGCAGATGTTTGTCCCTCTGTTCCTTCCAAGTGCTCTGGTTGTCCAAGAGGGTCTCTTGTTTCAAAAAGAAATTCCTCCAATGTTGTGTCATCTAGAAAAGACATTTCAATGTCAAGAAAGTCTTCAGTTGGTTTTGAAGAGGAGGCTAGTTCTGGTTCTTTTTCCAGATTATTTTCATATCTATTAGTTAAGGTTCCTAAATTCCCCAAAACCTGAGCTATTTCTATCTCATAGCTCTTCAAAAAGTGTCTTGTCAGGTGCTCTCCTACAGGTTGGGTGTCTCCCTGATTATCCTTTTGTGTTGTCTGTGCTAATTGCTCAATTGCTTGAACATTTTCCTGTAAAGGTTGTTCTATGAAACTCTGAAGTTCTTCAGGGTGCTCTGTTGCATCCTGAATTGCTTCAGTTGTTTCTTGATTTTGTTTTCTTCTCTTCCTTTTCCTAGGGGGGGATCTAAGAGAAACCATTGTTCTTTTCTTTCTTTTTGTTAATTCTTGTGTCTGTGAGGTCTGGGCCTCAGTGATTTGACAAGTTCTGCTTCAACTTCAGTTTGAGGTGGTGGAATTTATTTTTGGGTGGTGGTCGCCTGCTCCAGTTGTGGAGGTCTATTGGCCTCAATCAGATTCTCCCAAGTCAACTGAGTTTGACTCAATGCTTTATCCACTATTATTTTTACTAATCTGTGGTGGCTAATGACAGTAACAGGATCCTTGGACCTTTGTGTTCTTAAGGCAACTTCATGTAGTATGGTATGCAGGAAGAAAGGTAGATTAAGTACTAACCGTTGCTTCAAGGCTGCCAACAATTTGAAATGGTGAGGTCAAATTACATTGTATCGTCCATTGTAGGTGATGTACCACTGAACTATCCCCGCCAATTCCTTCCACGATTCACTGAGGGTACTGGGATTAAGTCCCTTTCCTTTTTTATCCAATTCTTCCACAGGTTCTATGAAAGATTCCACAGCTTCCCTCAGCTTTGTGTATTTCCTTGTCCATTGAATGCCTATGTTGGGCAGGCCTGTGACTTTTGCTATGATTTCTGAGGTAACTGAGATTTGTATGCCTTGCACCGTAGATATTTCTCCTTGCAGGTTTTGAAAGAATTCGAGTGTGACGTTTGTGTCATAACCTTGCAAACAACTAAAGTACTCGGTTCACCCTAGGCGATGTAGGATTTCTCTTGCCTGTTCTGTAACCTAGAGTAATTTCAGCTCTCTGCGCACACTTCTGCCACCCATATTTCTGTGAGAAAGAAAGAACAACTATCGTTCCTATTTACAAATTTGGTTAGACTAGCTTTGGAGAAGCGGTTGCCAAAAATGGAAAATATCAGTAACAACAAATGTATAAAGACGTGGGTTTATATTTATTGCAATCATTACAACTAGTCAGGAAGTGTGTCGAGCATCCCCCTCATTAATGTAGAGGTCATCCTCGACCGTCAGTGTAGGCGGAAGAAATGGGTGTAGTTATTTTCAGGTGAGAGGTAGTGATTGCATTGCCACCACCAATAGGGGCTAATCATATATAATTTTCAAAAAGACACACGCCACCAAAAATCATTTAAACAATAGTCATTTGATGTGTGGAATTTGTAAAGTTATTACACCTATGTGCAAAAAAATGATTTATGGAGAAATCAATCAAAAATAAATTAAATCTGTTCATTTTGTTTTTTTTAATAGTCCACATAACATAATATTGTTACTTTTCCGGGTGATTGAGTATAATTGATATGATAGCCTCATTATTTGAGTAAAGGAGATCTAGAGACATGCAAAAACTTGTTATTTTGAGATAATCTTCCATACCATAGGCAGGGCCACTGCTGTCAGCAGGCGTCCATAGCCTTGGAAGGGTTTCCTTTTAACCCTTAGATGAGCCTTTATACTTAATACACATGCGAATCATTTTTTTCCAAAAAGACCATTATCTTGGTTTGGTAGCCAGATGATGATAATGCCACTCACTATATTGTAACTTAAGTGAACAAGTCAGCTCGTGATGAGACCTCTTGTCCTTTGACAAAAGAAAATGTCAAACGCCATTGCCCTGGTGTGGTAGACATAGTGGGAATGTCACTTACATTAGTATCCTATGATCGTGGTATGTTGGCTCGTGATGAGACCCCCCGTTCTTTATGAAAAAGGTTTTTTTTGTTGTGTATCTTTATTTATTTGTATCTTTTCTTAATAAATATTTGAATTGTCTTTTCCCAAGAAGACCATTATCCTAGTTTGGTAGCTAGATGATGATAATGCCACTCACTAGATTATAACTTAAGTGAACAAGCCAGCTCATGATGAGACCTCTTGTCCTTTGACAAAAGAAAATGTCAAAGGCCATTACCCTGGTGTGGTAGCTATAGTGGGAATGTCACTTAGGTTAGTATCCTATGATCGTGGTAGGTTGGCTCATGATGAGACCCCCTGTTCTTTATGGGAAAATTTTATTATATATATATATATATATATATATATTGGATAAGGGAGGCTCATCTACTCCTTAAGAGTAAGGGATGGTATAAGGAACTGTAAAGATGCCAAGTAAAAGTTTGCTGAAGACCCCTTATAATATAGAGGTAGAATATCATTCAGGTATATTTGTATATATAAGGGAAAGAAACAACTTATGGTGGCGGTTGATTATGAACGAGGTTTAAGATATTTCAAAGAGATTATTCCACGAATTTATTTATTTTTGATAAGGTGTGAGGAACCATCCACAAAATAATGATAGATCGTTGTAATGATGATTAGAGGCAGTGCTGGTGAAAATTATTTGATGAAATCTGCACTTACAGAGGAATGGATAGCATTTGAATGGTAAAGAAGGGAACGACAATCGTGCGAAAAGGAACGACAATTGTTCTATTCAAAAGAAATAGTAGGTGCGTGAAAAGGAAACATCATTTGTTCCATTCAAAAAGGAACAACAGGCGCGCGAGAAAGGAACAACAGTTGTGTGAAAAGGAACAATAGTTGTTCCATTCAAAAGGAAACAACAAGCGCACGAGAAAGGGAACAACACTTGTTCCGTTCAAAAAGGAACAGCAGACACACGAGAAAGGGAACATCATCTTCATGAACATGTAAAAGACAAAGTCTGTGTGATAAAAAAAAATGGGAGTATGGAACAGAAGAAGGTGTTAATTGTAGTTATCTGTCCTGATTCTTGTTTCCTAGATGAATTTTTATAAAACAAAGAAAAACTAACCACTCAGTTGGAAAACTATGTACAGTATGTACAGTATAAACAAAATACATCATTTATGGAGTTGGGGTGGTTGGGTTACCTTCCCAGCTAGCCAAAATCTACACCGTAGGGTCTGTTAGCACATAATCATGTACGGGATACTCTCCTGAAAGAAGAGTCCCCTTGGGCAAAGAAAGAGATTCGAAAAACCCATTTTTCCCAAAGTTTAGAGGGTGGGTGCATCATTTTAACGAGAAAGTAGTTTTGGAGAGCCAAGATCTGCTTGCCTAGATCTACGGCTGAGGTTTCATTCCAGAGCCCCCTAGC
>JZKD02S1673067.1:256433-278965 GCA_000966675.3 Picea glauca | reverse complement strand
CCCGAACCAGTTCCACTCTCTCAGTTGACGGACGGTCGATTTCGCCCATCAACAAATGGCGCTAGAAGGAGGGCCTGAACTTAATTAGTGGCACAAGGCAGTCGCAAGACTCCTCGACCCCCTAATCGCTCACCTATAGTGACTAGAAGCCGTTCACACGATAATATTCCCCTTCAAACAATAACTACTTCAACTGAAGATCCGCAAATCACAGTTGAGCCAGCAACCCCTAATCCTACAGGTGGTGACATACAAGAGATTGTCTGCCAATCTCTTATTAAAACACATAGTGCCTTAGCCTGTTTGAGGCAACCAAACCGTCCATGGGGTCAACCTTTGGACTTCTCTGATATCAAAGAACAATTAGGTGACACTAACCTCACTGTGAATCCTACAGATCCAAACTTCAATCCTGTTGTAGGAGGATCTGGGATACCTCCTTCACCACCTCCATCATCTCCTTCCTCTTCTGGAGGAGATTCCTCTGAAGAAGGAAATTCCCCTTCTCATCCTTCCACACCCACTACCCCAATGGAAAATCAGAACAACCCTGCTAGACCCTGGTTGGACCAGGATGTTGTAGTCGTACCTAGAGCTCAGCATCATTTACCTGAGCACCCGGAGAAATGGATCCCCAAGTTTGATCCTGACTCAAAACAGATTGTTGAAGATCATATAAAAAAGTTTATGTTAGCCATAAGACTCCACAATGTCTAACATGAAGACGTTGTCTATAGGTTGTTTCCTTATACTTTCGAGGGTAATGCATCCACTTGGTACTTTGCCCAACAACCCCATACCATTGTGTCTTGGGAAAAGTTTGAGTCATTCTTTTCAGAAAAGTTCAGAGACGGTAAGCCTCTGGAAGTCCTAGTCATGGATCTTTCTAGCCTAAAAATGAACCCAAAAGAAAAAGTTAAAGACTTTAATCAAAGATTCTTAACACTTAAAAACCGAATCCCTGCAGATTCTATGCCTTCTGAGAGTCTTATAATAGCATACTACACTAAAGCTTTGCATCAGAGTATAGCTATTTGGGTTAAACGATCTAAGAAATCCACATTGTTAGAGGCCTTCGAGGAGGCCAGCCAAATCGAAAAAGACATACTTAGTCTTAAAGATTCTTCTAGCAATGAAACTGAGACTGTTTCTTCTTCCAAAAAGAAGATTGAAATACTCCCCAGACCCACTCAAAGTAAAACACAACCTGAAAACTTTGTTTTGGAAAACCTGACCAAAGTTCAAAAACTGTCAAATCAAGTTATAGACTTAAAAAGGTCAACCGAAGAAGCTTCCTCAAGTAAAGGTCCTTACAAACCCCCATTCCGGAAGCCTTTTCCCACCAATTGACCTAACCCAACCACCGAAAGCCTTAATCTAGAAAGTTTGCAATGTGCCCTTCAAACAATTCTAGAAGCCCAAGATAACTTGATGCCTCCTGAGATTCCTGAGGAGGTAGTTGAACCAGAGACAGTCCAAGAAGAAGAGTCTTCTCTGAACATTTTTGGACATTTCTCGGATAGCATCTTCCAAGCCAACTTCGAGACAGTTCACCCTTATAACACTAGGAGTAAGACTGCAAATAAACCTTCTTCCGAAAATACTACAAATTCACCTCCAAAGCAGTCTAAATCAGCTGAGCCTAAATAGAGTAATGTAAACCCCAACTTAGATTATGATTTTGTAGAAGATCTAAAAAAGTTAAGGGCTAACATTTCTATTTATGAGTTGTTGAAATTTCCGTTTTTGTTACAAAAAATGTTGCAAAATATTTCAGAGAATGGCAAAAATGGTAATTCTAATGGTAACAAGGTTGTGCAAAACAAAGCTCCCTAGAAGACTTCCACTAAAAATAATCTTGATCCTCAAGATAAAGGAAGCCTTCTTGTAAGTAATGTAAATAATGTAGATAAAGTAGCTTTAGAAACTGCGAGTAAAAAGCCACAAGCTACTACTCTTAGTACTCGCAAGAATGTACCTCCTTTTCTATTAACTTTTGAGATTTTTAACAGAAATGGGCATAATTGTATGATAGACTCAGGGGCATCATCCAATGTGATGCCTTGGTCTGTATGCCAGAAAATTAACACTGAAGTTGAACCATCGACTTTAAAAATCATACAACTTGATTGGACAAATGTCAATGTTATAGGCGAACTAAAGAATGTGCTTATTAGATTATCGTCTAGCCCCAAGGTTCATCAAGTTATTGATATAATTGTTTTGGATATACCGGAAGTGTATGGTATGTTTTTAAGCAGGGACTGGTCGGAGCAGCTACATGGTTATTTCGCAACAGATTGGTCCCATCTATGGCTTCCAGAGAACATAAAGCCTAATAAAATCAGAGTAAATTGTGAGTGCTACCTTAAGTTCATGGTCACTGATTTGAACGATCCCAACGAACCATATACACCTCCTTCTGATTCACTTGAAGTAAAAGGAATGGACACCTTCTTTGGAAATTTCATGGCCGAGGCTTCACCTATCACCAATCCACAACAAAATTCTGATATTTTAGCATATATGCAGCCAACAGCTTACACGCAACGATCCCATGTACCCAATGCAAATCAAATTTGGTCTTTGTATTTCGACAGATCAAAGTCCAAAGAAGGAGCTGGAGCAGGCTATGTCAATATCGATCCGGCAGGTAACAAAACATTGATAGCATGTAGATTGGAATTTGAATGTACTAACAATACTGCAGAATATGAGGCTTTACTACAAGGTCTCAGAAAATATTTGGATATGAACATTCAAAATTTAACCGTCTTTGGCGACTCCGAAATAGTGGTTAGACAGGTAAGAGACTCTATCCACTGTCTGTCTTCGCATCTCAAAAGCTACCAGTCTGAGGTATGGATTTTAATGAATAAATTTTCCGCTTTCAATATAAATTCCATTCCTAGGATGAATAACTCTAAAGCAGATTTATTAGCTAATGTAGCTTCTAAAATTCTTCCTGCAGAAGGCTTGTCCCCAAACGCATTCTCATTTGGGCTGCTGTTTCAGCCATCCATTCCCGACAACATCACAAACTGGAGAGTATTTGACGACGATCAGCAGATTATCAACTTTCTACACATGGAAGAAACCTTTCAAGGCACGGTGATAGATGAATGCACGCACGATGACAATTTGCACGATTTTACGGTAATACTTGATCTGAAAACTCCTGAAGCTCTATTGGATATGGTAAACTCGATCCCAAAATCTGTAGTTAGATTAGAGAAGTTTTATGATTTTCAAGATAAATTTAAAAAGACGGTCAACTGTAAAACCAATAGTTCCTCGTTATCTTATGAAAAAGTAAATTTAGGAACTAATGAAAATCCTCAGTGCATTAATCTAGGCTTGGGATGTTCTCGACAAGAAAAATATGCATTCTTTAAATAATTTAATGAATTATTTAAAGAATTTAAAGATGTCTTTGCATGGAAGTATGATGACCTTAAGACTTTCGATCCTAATATCATACAGCATGTCATCCCGATGAAGCCCCAAACCTTACCCTTCCAACAAAAACTAAGAAAAATGCACCCTAAACTAGAACCGACCATTCAAAAAGAATTGAATAAGCTCCTTAATGCTAAAATAGTTTTTCCTGTTAGACACACTCAGTGGGTTTCTAACCTCGTCCTAGTCCAGAAGAAAAATGGGGAAATCCGACCCTGTGTCAATTTTCGAAACCTCAATAGAGAATCTGATAAAGACAACTATCCTGTCCCACCTATGGAACAGATCCTTCAACAGGTATCTGGTTCTAAGAGGCTATCCTTATTAGATGGTTTCTCTGGATACAACCAAGTCCTGGTGTCTCCACCAGATCAACTCAAGACTACCTTCCGTACCCCGTGGGGCACTTATGCTTATCGTAAAATGCCCTTTGGATTGATTAATGTTGGTGCCACTTTTCAGAGAGCAATGGATATTGCTTTCCGAGGCTTAATCAATTAGTCCATTGTAGTTTACTTAGATGATGTGACTGTATTTTCTAAAAACAAAAACGATAATCTAGCTCACTTGCGAGCCGTCCTACTGTGATGTCGTAAATACGACATCTCTTTGAACCATAAAAAGTCCATCTTTGCAGTAGAATAGGGTAAACTCTTAGGATTCATTGTGTCTAGCAAAGGAATGATTATTGACCTCTAAAGGAATCAAGTCATCGCAAAACTTCCTCCTCCTACATCCAAAAAATCCATGCAGTCTTTCTTAGGCCAGATTAACTTTGTGAGAAGATTTGTCCCTAGCTTCTCCGAAATGGTTAGGCCTTTACAGAATTTGATTAAGAAAGACACCCAATATCACTGGGGACCCCTAGAAAACCAAGCTTTTAATGCAATAAAGAAGGCTATAATAGATGCTCCATCTCTCATGAGCCCAGATTTTTCCCAAGACTTTACACTCTATACTTTTTCCTCTGACCGTTCCTATGCCGCCATCCTAACCCAAAAGAATGTCGAGAACAACGAAGTACCCATCGCCTTTATGAGCTCCTCTTTCAAAGGCGCTGAACTTAATTACCCAGTGGTAGATCGGCAAGCCTATGCTGTTTTCAAAGCAGTTAAGCGCTTCCGGTCTTATCTTCTGAAGTCAAGGACGAAAGTCATTGTCCCCTACCCAGCCGTGAGGAACTTGTTATTGCAGAAGGAACTAAGAGAAAAGAGAGCCAACTGGGTCACCTCCTTACAGGAGTATGACTTAGAAATCACCCCAACTCAGATAGTGAGAGGCCAAGGGTTATGTAAGTTAGTTGCTGATTCAGCAATAGGACAGCAAGAAGAGAGCGATATGTCAAACCTAGGTCAAAGCAATCAAAGTTTAATTTGTTGCGTACAAAAATCTATTAGTCCTTGGTACGGCGATATTAGATTCTGTCTTGAACATGGGTCAGCCCCACGTCACCTTGATCCCACCAAAAGAAGAGCGTTGAGATTAAAGTTTGCCTCCTTTCATCTGGTTAATGGTATCATGTTTCGTCAAAATTTTGACGGCGTACTGATGCGTTGTCTTGAAAAGGACGAAGCAGAGAAGGTCTTGCTCGAGTTGCATGCAGGAGAAGATAGTGGCCATTTTGGTGGTGACACCACTGCTCATAAGGTTCTAAGAGCCGGTTATTACTAGCCCACTCTTTTTAGAGACGCCCATGCCTTGTGTCGAAAATGTATAATCTGTCAGAAAGCATCAGGGCGGTTACAAAAACCAGCCTTTCCTTTGCAGCCCGTTATGGTAGATTCTCCTTTCCAGCAATGGGGCCTTGATATCATAGGTCCTATAAACCCTGCATCCTCACAACAGCACAATTTTATTGTGATAGCCACAAATTACTTTACATGATGGTCTGAAGCTGCTGCGCTAAGAACTGTCAACACCAGTCAGGTAATTGCCTTTCTAAACTCGAATATCATCACTCGCTTCGGTGTCCCTGACTGTTTAGTTTTCGATAATGCTTCTTACTTTTCCTCTCTTGAGATGAGCGAGTTTTCTTTGGAAAAAGGAATTAAGCTGAAGTATTCTACTAGCTATTACCCCCAGGGAAACAGATTGGCATAATCAACAAACAAGAACTTGATCAAAATCATCAAGAGAACGGTGGTTGAAAATCACAAGAATTGGCACACTGCACTTCTGAACGTGTTGTGGGTCGATAGGGTAACGCCAAAAGCTGCTATAGGTAACTCCCCCTTTTTTCTCGTTTATGGCAGAGAAGCAATTCTGCCACCTCACATTCTTCTTCCTTCACTTCAATTGTCACAAAAGGTCCAAGAAGAAGATTGTCCCCCTATAGAAAACCAAATTAATGCTTTGATGAAGCTAGAAGAGGTAAGAACCCAAGCTAAACGAAAGTTAGATCAACATCAACAATTGGTTAAAAGCTGGTTCGATTCTAATTCTGCTTCTGATAGGAATTTTGAAGTAGGCGATCTCGTCCTGAAATGGGACAAACCACACGAGGGAAAGGGAGAACATACAAAATTTCAAAACTTATGGCTTGGACCATTTTTAATTACTGAAAAGTTGGGTCCTAGTTCTTTTCGATTGCAGAATCTTGAAGGGCAGCCTGACACCTACCTGGTGAATGGCCAAGCCCTGAAAAGATACTTTGCTTGATGACTACCCTTGTATATTATGTAAATATTTTACTTTTGTTTGCATTTTCATTTGCTTTCTGTTTTTTATTTTGATTTGAAATTATCAGTTTCTGTTTTCTTTCAAATACACGCACCTGTATATTGAGATATTCAGACAAAGACAAAAGAAATTTTCTTCGTTGAAATAACTTCTGAAAAATTTGTACAAACATCAATGGTGTATTTTTGAAATTTATATATGTGTTGGAAAATTCTGTGTTTGAAAGAAGTTTACCGATTTCGATCTCTGAGTAAAGTTCGTCATGATCATCCATTATCTTTTTGCACTGTCCCTATTCCATAAAGGAATGACTCAGAAGATGTCTCCCTGTCTTAAGAAGTTGTTTTTGTAAATAAAACATCTCTGGATCCAAATAGAGGACAATCCTAAAAAATTATGATGAGGTCTGAAAAAATATGTTAAAAATCATTTTCAGTGTCACCCCGCTCAAATATATATCTATGAAAAGACAAAACAAAATAAATTATGAATAAGAGTTGTGGGAAGTGCTTGTAAACCCACTGGGATACTGAACAGGTCTGCTGGTAGCGAGTAAATGCATGCATGGCGCCAAGAAAAATTCGTCAGGGTACTGAACAGGCCCACTGGCAGTGAAGCAATGTCGGGTATATGAAAATTCGCAAAAAAGAAACCTCTTTAATGTCCTTTATTCTCATCCAGAACTTCTTGACAGGATAAAGATGTCAGAGTGGGTTAAATGGAAACCCTGTCGAGGCTATGGACGCCTTCTAGCAGCAGTGGCTATGCCAACAGTATTGAATATTTTATCTTTAATATCATGACTTGCTGATCTTAAGACTGTTATCAGTTTTCATCTTTTAAAACACTACTGGAATAGTGGTTAATGATGATGTTTATATGATTTTCTGGTTGTTATTTTTGAGTTGAAATTATCTTTGCTGTCCTAATCTGAATTTGTTTCTTTTGACAGAGATAACTACTTCTACCAGTGTGTCACCATTGTTGGAAGCCAATTCACTTTTTCCATTGTCTTATAAGATGCCTACACCAATGTTTTGCAAGCTTCAATTTTTCGTCGCAATTTTTAAATAAACGACACTTTTTGCGACATTTGCACATTTGCCTTCGTTTCGTTTTCACGACTTTAAGCGTGAAAACTTCATCTTTGGAAGTCTCATTGAATTCATTATTTGAACTGTCGCTATCCTTGTCAATATTCCTATTGCACTAACATTTCACCTATCGTTATGTAGCTAGCAAAACTTTTGGACCATACTCATTGGACATTCTTGGATTCATAGTGTGACTTGGTTTCATTGAGTTTGTAATGCATTGGCATTTGGATTTAAATGTTATTTGACTTACTTGACCATTGGTTTCATAAGATACATGGGTGTTATGATTAAATCTTTCATATATATATCTTTTTAATTTAATGCCTATGTTTACGTTTTCATAACTATTGGTATGTTGGTTACATGAGCACCCATTGGCACATTGGTTAAACTATTGATTATATGAGCTGATACATTGGCGTATATTTGATTTTGCTTTCAAATTGAATAATTGATGGTTTAAAACTTTAGCACAATGTTGATTGCGCGTTGGATTATACACTCACCATGTGTTTCATTGGTTGGGCAAATGACTTGATTGTTGAAATGCTATAATGGATTGAACAGCTATGTAAATTGGTGGTTGTAATTTGGCAATAATTGTTTTGCATGGCAGAGATAAGCTCCACCACCTTCGGACGATGGAATTTATGCCTATCCCATATTCATCGTTCACTTCTGTTAGCTCGGGTAGCTCTGCTCCTATGTGTGTTTTGATCCAAACCCTCAGCTTACGATGTGCTCAGCTCCATGGCACCAATCGTGCGAATCGAGCCAAATGGCAACCAGGCCTTGTTAATGTTTGACAATGCCTGCAAAGACTTGGAGGAAAATGAATGGCTCACCTTTATACAGCGATTTGAGGGTTTTAACCTCTGTGTTGCAAGACAATTCGCCTTGACTTTCGATGGCTGTAGAGCCAAAGTGGGTGACACCCAGTTGGAAATTGACGAAAAATTCATCGGCTCTGCTACAGGTTTACCTGCCACAGGCCAGCGTTGGTTAAAAAATTGTAAGGTCGAGGATGTGCCATGGACACTACTATTTGTTTTGCGCAAGGTCACCTCTTGTGATAGAGGTATGCCCATCTCTACACTTAAACCATGATGCCATGATACTTTGATGATAGTCAAGCAGTTCATGACCTGTGAAGGTCGATACAGACTCGTTTTTCTATACCACCTGCATTTGCTAATGAGTTTTATGGGATACTCGTTGAATATGCCTTTTTTCTTTCATCGTAGCCTATATAAAATGTCGAAAAGGTTTAAACGACAGAAGGATGACAGTAGCATGTTCCACTATGGGCTTATTAAGCTTATCGTTGTGCATCACTTGAGTTTACATGGTGATAGTTGGAAGGCTTTCATCGCCCGAAATGGTTTCGATGACACTGACCCTCTCCAGGTTGAAAAACCTGTGGTGAGTGAAGCCAAGGCCGAGCCCCCTGTGCCCTTCCATATCCTACTGCCTCCTCCTAAACCCTCGGCCGACCCTAAGGTTGAATTACCTGATGCTATAACTGAGAAGTGTGAGACTATTAAGAAGCCTGCAAGCAAAAAGCCCAAGGCAAACCCTACTGCTAATTCCAAAGGGAAAAGGAATGCCCGACTTATTTTGAGAATGGATAGAAATAAGTCCAAACCCTTTGTTGAGCGAGACCGTATTGTCCTTAGTGAGGATTCTGATTTCGATGTGGAACGTTTCTTAGCCAGCGAGTACCGTTACTCGCAGGGTTTATGTCCCGAGCCACCTTACGATTTCATGTCGAATCTTCCTCCATGACTGAGGAACGACCCTAGATACCCTAGTATTAAATTTCCTACCGAAACCCTCAGCCATATGATCAAACCCTCGCCTGCTCTTTCAAACCCAACACAGTCTTCCTGTGACCAATGCGATTTATGGTTGGAACGATACTACATCGACATTCCCATACTCTAATCGAAAATTCAATCGCTGGAAGACCAAATTGAGGTGTTGACCAGCCAAAGAGACCAACTCCAAGAAGCTGATAAGAAGCAGAAGACGACAGGCTCCATCCTTTTCAAAAATGTTGAATCAGCTACAGTCGTTGTCAACTCCAAATTGGCATAATCAAACCGTCTCGTCGCTATACAGGTATGAAAATTTGATATCGTTTTGTTTTGTGAGTGACCATGAGTAATATAGTGATTGAAATTTAGTCTTCGAATAGCTCTGTTTACATTTTGAAACGATTCTGTCATAACATGTTTATCCTGTACAATGTTTTCACGTGCTAAAAATTAATGGAATTTCGATTCGGTTACATGATTTACCCAGCTTAGTCACTGATGGATTTTATTAGATTTAATTGATTTTCAATTGGATTTGATTTGTTAGATTGAGTTAAAATTGATGGTTTGATTTCGATCAAATTCGTTGTGAATACGATCATGTTTGGATTTGATTTCGTTATGGTTTGTATACCGTGATTGGCAAACGATTCCAACGAGTTTGGTTGTTACGATTTTTAATATGTTGTGTCCTATGATTTTCTAAAATTGGGAATACAACTCTGTTCGATTTTAATGTGGAAAGAATGACTCTGTCAACGCAAATAATATTCATGCCCGAATCGTGGAATGTATTCGATTCATGACAACTATGCTAAACTCCCAGCCAATTAATTCGCTTGATTGACTTGTTTTTAGTTCGATCATTTTCATGAGTTAGATTCGTATCATACTCTGTTTGATTTTAAATTTGCAAAACGAATTAATTGACTGTGTTATCTCTACCAAATCCGGTTACAATTCGTTTGAATGGAACGATTTTGGTCAAGGTCAATCGATCTTGTTTACCCCAATTTGCAAAAACAAACGATTGGATATCTCATATGAACTCTGTTACACCCTGTTATGATCTCGTTTGTGGACAGTTATGCGGCAGTGTTGGTTTAATTCGCTTATGGTATAAATCGTTTGATATGTCGTTACAGCTATAATGAATTGTAAATGATTTTGTTTAGATTCGATCATATCTCCTGTTTAAACATTGCCTGCGATTTTTTTTTATCATATTGGTTTCAATTGGATATCAAACGATTTCTCAGTGGTTAATGATGATTCTGTTCACCCGACTTATGATAACAATCGAAACAGAGTACACCTATCTATGTATTCGGCTGAATGATTTTGATCTTGTTTGATTTCGAATGCTATAATAATTTCAAACTAAATGATTCATTTTTAAATAGTGATTGGATTTTAATTGACTTTAATTCTTTAAAAGATTTTTAATCAATTTTAATGTTGATTCTGTGTCTTATTTTAGACCAGCTACAGAATCGCATGATTCTGTAGATAGTCTATAGAATTAGATTTTTATTATTTTATTAATAAAATATCCTTCTAACTTGTTCATTTTTTGTCCTTTTCAGGTAAATTCGAATTGCAAGGGATATGATGGATAGTCTAGGGGATATTTGTGTATTTAGTTTTAATTTTAGTTTCCTAGTTTAGTTGAACTTGGGATATCTTCCCAGATTTATGTAAATAGTTTGATAACTTCCATAGGGAGGTTTTACCCTGTGGAACACTTATAAATACTTATTATTTTTGTAATAAGGATCATCCTCACTTGTGAGAGAACCAGGCTATGGAATTCTAATACAAACTGAGACAGAAGTTGATGTTCTGCTACAACTTTCGCTTTCATAATATCAATCTTTTGTTTCATGTTTATGCTTATCAATTTTCATTTGATTAGTGACTACTTTAGCTATCATAGTCTTTTGCAAAATGATATGATTTAATTCATATAATCCATGTCTAATTTCTTTCACTAATTTAAAAACACAGCAATTACTTGGTTTCGTTTATGAATGACAAATTTCTCTTCTTCATCAGTTGAATTATTTATGTATAGATCTTTGCATACTGGTTTACCTAATTGTAGAGATTTATAAATTATATGATTGTTGTGATTATTATGTCTTGATTGTCCTGTAAACAAACTTGAAGAGCATCGCAGCTATCGTTTACGAGAAGCTTATGGATTATTCGGTGCGGGTTTCCTCCCTCCGATCTGCTAACACAATCATCATACACAGGGCAAACCTGGATCGTTTCCAGGTCAGTTTGTTATTTATTTGTTTATTATATTAGTAGTTTAGTTTAGTTAGTTTCTGTTTTATCTATGTTCATAAAATTATAAAATCAACAAAATATCCGTCTTTGTCTTAGGGCAGAATACAAATGAGTTTTTCAGGTTTTATTCAAATCTGTAAATTGTAGATATTGTACATTTTGTGAATAAGTTATATTTCAGTTAGTAGTTAGTTAGTTAATTAGTTTGAGTTAGTTTAGTATTAGATAGTGAATTGTATATATAGAATAGTTAGATTAGTTTGTTTGTTTTAATAGTTATTTTTTCGTTAGATTAGTTTTAATAGTTAGTTTAGATTAGTTTTGTTTTGTTTTCTTAGGACTTTAGATCGGCTAACAGAGCTGCTAAACCCATCAGGGTGGTTCATCCCAAACGGCTTGGGTTATTAGACAACCCCGGACCGGTTCCACTCTCTCAGTTGACGGACGGTCGATTTCGCCCGTCAACAATACCTGACAATGTCAAACATTGGAAGGTGTTCGAGGATGATCTTGAGATCAGAAGATTCTTGGAGACTGTTGAAGAATTTTCAGCGACGCATATTGACCAGGACTCTGTTTCTGAAGAAAATCTTGATGATGGTAATTTTCTGAGTAAGATTGTAGAGCGTGACATTGTGAAGCTACCCAACAATCATATTCCAAGGGGATTGGTTCCTTTGGAAAGGCTTTTTGATAGAAATGATTTGGCATTAAAAGGGAAAATCTTAGAGGATGATGCTGATACAACTTAGTGAAACATTGGCACCGAGAATGAACCCAAGTTTGTCAAATTGTCAAGAAGTCTGACAAAGGAGAAGAGGGTTGAATACGCTGAACTATTGAGGGAGTTTTTCTGATGTTTTCGCCTGGACCTATGAAGATCTCAAAACTTATGACACTTCTGTCATTGAGCATAAAATCCCATTGAAAAAGGAGGCAAAGCCATTTAGGCAGAAGCTTAGACAGATCAATCCTATGTTGTTTCCTATCATGGAGAGAGAAGTGAAGAAGCTGCTACATGCCTAGATCATCGTGCCATTGAGATATTCAGAGTGGGTGGCCAACTTGGTCCCAATAAGGAAGAAGGATGGAGAAATCAGACTCTGTGTAGATTTTAGAAACCTGAACAGGAGCTCACGGAAGGACAATTACCCCTTACCAAAGATGGAACATATATTGTAGAGGGTAACAAGAGCATCCAAGATTTCCATGATTAATGGCTTCTCTAGCTACAATCAAATCTCTGTTCTGCCTGAGGATAGGGAAAAGACAACATTTACCACTCCATGGGGCACATTCATGTATGATAAAATGCCTTTTGGATTGATGAATGTAGGGGAAACGTTTCAATGTGCCATGGACATAGATTTCATTGGGGAAAATGATAAGTTTGTGGTCATCTATCTAGACGACATGACAGTCTTTTCCAAATCTGATAAAGAACATCGTTGTCATCTCACGAAGGTTTTTCTGAAATGCAGGAGTTTTGGCCTTTCATTGAATCCCAAAAAATCTATGTTCGCCATGAAGGAGGGAAAGTTAATGGGCCACATAGTATTAGCAGAAGGAGTCAAGATTGATCCTAGCAGAGTTGAAGCAATCCAAGCCTTATCAATCCCAAGATCCAGGAAGGAGGTCCAATCTTTCCTTGGTAAGATTATTTTTCTAAGGAGTTTTGTTTCTAACTTTGCTGAGGTGGTAAAGCTTATAACAACCATGTTGAGAAAGGAAAATGAAGTAAGGTGGACCTCTGAATCTCGAAATTCCTTTGAGAAGATAAAGAAGGCCTTGACTAAAGCTCTTGTGCTTATCAGTCCCGATTACTCAAAGGATTTCCTTATTTTCTCCTTTGCCTCATCTGACACAGTGGTTGTTGCTTTATTACAGTCAAATGAGGTCGGGCTAGATCAGCTTATTGCTTATTTTAGCAGAGCACTAAGGGATGTAGAGGTCAGGTATGACATTATGGAGAAGCAAGCCTATGCCCTAGTAAAGGCTCTCAAAGCCTTTAGAACATATGACCTGCAGTCAAAAATCATTGCCTATGTTCCCTTGACCATTGTTAAGGACATTCTTATTCATCCTGATATAGACGGGAGGAGGAGTAAGTGGATATCCAAGATCCTTGAGTTTGACTTGGAAATAAGGCCTACCAAATTAATCAAAGGTCAAGGTTTAGACAAGATGTTGGTTGAAGCAAATTGCAAAGATTTGGGGGTAGGTTTCATGAATGAATGCTCGAAAAATAAGCAGGATTAGCTGTCTGATGTAGACCCTCAAGCAGAACCCCTGTTGGCTCGATGTCCTTGGTATAAGGATGTCATATATTTTCTGCAAGAGTTGCAGCCTCCAGATGGCCTGCAAAGAAACAAGGCAAGAGCTCTGAAGCTCAAAGCAGTCAGATATTGCCTTTTCGATCAAGTTTTATATTGGAAAGACCCCCTGGGGTTGCTTTTAAAATGTATGAATCCACAAGAGGCTGACAGGATCATTGTTGAATTTCACAGCAACCTATGTGGAGGGCATCATTTATGGAAGACCACAGCCTACAAAATCCTTAGGGCTGGGTACTACTAGCCCACCTTATATCTGACGTCTACATAAAGGTCAGAGCCTACATCAAATGCCAAATATTCTCAGGAAAGAAACAACTTAAATCTCTTCCTTTAAAGCCTGTAGTTGTTTTGGGACCTTTCCAGCAATGGGGCCTAGATTTTATTGGAGAAATCCACCCTGCTTCCAGTGGGCAGCACAAATGGATCCTGACTGCCATGAATTTCTTTACTAAGTGGATAGAAGTTATCCCCACCAAGAGTGCTTCCCACAAGGTAATCATTGGATTCCTAGAAGACCTCATCACAAGATTTGGCTGCCCAAGCAAGATTATTACTGATAACGTAACCTCTTTCAAGGCTGAACCATTAGCCAAGTTCTGTGAGAAATTCGGGATCAAACTGATTCACTCCACCCCATACTATCCCCAGGGAAATGGTTTAGCAGAGTCCTCCAACAAAAGCCTGATAAGGATCATCAAAAGACTATTGGAGGACAAAAAAAAGTCCTGGGATTCAAAGTTGAAATTCGCTCTATGGGTTGATCGAGTGACCATGAAGAGATCTATAGGCATCTCCCCTTTCCAATTAGTCTATGGAACAGAAGTTGTTTTTCCTTCTCAGCTAGCCATTCCTGTAGCAAAATTCCTCCAGGATTATCAAGAGGAGCCTGATGATATAATCAGAAGAATTCATCAACTGGTAGAGGTCTAGTAGGCCAAAGAGAAGGTAATGAACAGAATTCAGGACCATCAACAGAAGATCAAGCAGGTTTTTGACAAGAAGGGCAAGAAGGAAGATTTACAGATGGGAGACTTGGTACTGAAATGGGATGAACCTAAGCAATATGAGGGCAAGAACGAAAAATTTGAAGCCCTATGGGTCGGGCCCTTCAAAATCTCTGAAGTATTTTCAAATAATACCTACAGGTTGCGAGATTTGAAGGATCAAGAAGTTTTCAATGGCCCTGTGAATGGGCATTTCCTGAAGAGATGTTTCTCTTGAGCTGCATATGGCTCTTTTGTGGTTGTAAATATTGTTTTTCTTTTTATCTTTAAGTTTTAAATAATGACTCCATAGCCCAACAACAAGGCACTGAAGCTACAAAAGAGTCCTCGGCAGTCCGCACGGGGCGTGTCGTCCCCCATGGAGCCTAATGTTAGCACAGAATCATGTATGGGGTACTCTCCTGAAAGAAGCATCCCCTTGGGTGAAGAAAGAGATTCGGAAAACCCATTTTTCCTAAATTTTAGAGGGTGGGCACGTCATTTTAATGAGTAGGTAGTTTCGGACAGCCAAGATATGCCCGCCTAGATCTACGGTTGGCGTTTCATTATGGAGCCCCCTCGCCATTATACCTTTAATGGAGGGAGGGGGGGCCCAGAATTGGGCATGCATCTCTCAAATGGTTGAGATTGAGGCACCTAGATCAATGACGCTCAAGTGATTATGGACCCCCTTTTCCATTCTACCTTTAATAAAGGGAGGGAGGGGTCTGAAATGGTGTGGTATTGACATGGGGCCCCCTTCCTGTCATGTCGCCTTCTGTACCATTGTCTCCCCTACCATTTGTTCTCCACTTGACCACGTGATAGGGCCCATTTACTTTGGCCCCTCCTCGTCCTCCGACATCCGTCCTGCTCCCTTCCACGTCATCCTCCCATAAATAATGTGTCCCCTGTTACCATTATATCCTGTCACCTTCGCCCCTTCTTCTTTCCATGTGTCTCGCCCTTATTTTTTCTGTGATCACTCCCTTTCCCCTTTCCATGCCAAGCATGTCAGATCCTCCACGCCTTATCCATTAGACCGTTCAATTGATCCAGGTGGCACCATGAGAAGACTTCCACATCCCAAAGGGTAGATATGACCAGGACTGTTCCCGATCCCAAGAAAGCAGTTATTAAAGTTGTTGGAGGTGGTTAGACATCGTCTCTGCCATAAATGGAAAGTTTGGCAAGGGATTAAAAGCATGTCAATTCATTTGCAAGGCACTCAAGACTCTTATTGCATCTATCATAAGTGCACGATCATTTAGAGTCTGCATGCATAGACTTCCAGAAGACATGCAGATGCAATTTTTTTAATGCAGTGTCTCATTTTCGCTGTTGTTGTTTTGTTTTGAGTATATGTAGGCAATTTCACCATTTGGTAATCTATCGATGGTTGAGCTAGGCTCCCGATTGTTAAGTTTTAACGAACCATTGGTTTCTCTAGTTATGCATTGGCACTTGAGACTTCTTTCCTTATGAATGTCAGCCTCTTTCCATCTCTTTGTTTACAGTGTGTTAGAATAGCTCACAATTGGAGGATCCAATCGAGTTGCATTGTTATAGGATGATGTATGTTGGATCATTGTAATAGTTGCATTGTTTCTAATTAGTTCTTGTATTTTCTCAACGCTGAAGGATTTGGAATTGGAGGATCCAGTCAAGTCACCCTTCAGTTCCCCGAAACTCCAAACCAAGAGGATCTTGTATTCTGAGTTTTTCTTCCTCAAGCTACTGAAAATCCTGATGCCCGAGGCAGTCTTGCACACTCATCTCACCAAGTCTTCCATCTGCTCATTTTACAATCAACTCACTGATGGAAGTTAGATCGAGACCTCTTTTGTTCTTTACATACCATGCCTGGCCCCTGAGTTAGAGCGATTCCTTCCTGGGTCCCTACCCATTCGATCACCCATTAAATTTATTCGTGACATAAACTGATGGGCATTGGGCTCTGCTCTTGTCACAATCTAGGAGTGACTTCTAACACTAATAGGGTCTTTACTTACTTCTTGATAGAAAGAGTCTTTTGAAGGTGGCTGGTGGTAAAGTCGCAGCCAGTGTCCATCGACCAGAAACGGTGATCTAGACCCATCGATGTTCCTCAAAGTAACCGTGCCATTATCATGGACTTCATTAATTTCATATGGCCCTAGCCATCGTGTCTGTAATTTCCCAGGAATGTCCTGAAATCTGCAATCATAGAGGAGTGCCCAATCGCCTTTCTTGAATGTTTTCTTCTTGATATTCTTGTCATGCCAGGTTTCTCTTTGTCACTGGATAATAGTTGTGCACTCCACAACAGACAAGCATGCTTCATACAGTTTGTTGAGTTGTTGAAGGCATCGTTTATGTGCTTCTGTAAGATTTAGTCTAATTTCCTGGGCCATTGTTAGGGTCTTGATCTCGAATTCTATTAGGAAGATGGGTTCTTTACCATAGAATATATGGTAAGGGGATTAGATAGTGGTGTTACACCAGGTTGTATGATAATCCCATAAGGCATTTGGGATCTTAGTGGCCCAATTCTGTCAGTTTGTTGAGACAGTCTTCATCAAAATTGCCTCTAGGACCTTATTGGTGCTTTCTACTTGCCTATTTGCTTGTGGGTGGTATGGAGAAGTAACTTTGTGCTTGATGTGATAGCTGTCTATGGTGGTAGTGATTCTATGGCCTATAAATTGTGACCCTCCACCAATAATTATTTCTCTAGGTAGTCCATACTGTACAAACAATTTGAGAAGGAATTTGATGACTACTTCTTCTATTGCATTTGATAAAGCTTATGTCTCTACCCATTTGGTCATGTAGTCCATTGCAATGAGAATATAGGCCTTTTGATTTGACTTTTTATTAAGGGGGCTGACAAAGTCCAATGCCCATCTTTCAAATGGTTCTACGACTAGTTGTGTTTTCAAGGGCATTTCATCAACCTAACCTAGTTTCCCCATCTACTGACATCTGTCACATGTCTGGACGTATTTCCTGGAATCTCTGAATATTGAGGGACAATAATAGCCCATCTATAAAATTTTGTGTCCAGTCCTGCAGTCTGCAAAATTCCCCCCACAGGGCTCATCATGTCCTGCTTTCAGTATGTCATAGATTTTGTCCTCTCGTACGCATCGCCAGATCTGGAGATCAGCTCCTGTGTAGAAAAGATATCCATTGATCCAAGTGAATCATGTGCTATGCTAGACAATCAGTCATCTTTCCTTTGATGATAAATGTGTCGATAATCTTCCCACTACTATATAGTTTTCTACATCAGCGTACCAAGGTGGTTTTGTGTCGATAGCAAACAGATGCTCATCCGGGAATTGATCCTCAGTTGTTAATGAGTCATCTATTTTTGGGATGTGGGACAGGAAGTTTGCGACAAGATTTTCTCTCCCAGGTTGATATTTGATGGTGATATCAAATTCCTACAATAATAATAACCATTGAGTGACCCGTCCATTAGTAATTGGTTTATTAGCTAGATATGTAATGGCAGAATGATCAGTATACAGGATAACTGGATAGCCTGTTATATAATGACGGAATTTATTGATGGCATGTATAACAACTAAGAACTCTTTCTCTGTTACTGTATAATTAAGTTTGGCTGGAGTTAGATTCTTGCTAATGAATTAAATGGCGTAGGGTTTCTTTTCTTCTTCCTGTCCCAGAACAACGCCTATGGCAATGTCTGAGGCATCGGTGGAAATTTGAAACGGTATTTTTCAATTAGGTCCTCTCAACACTGGCGCTGTTGAGATTAGTTTCTTGAGTTTTGAAAAATCCACATCGCATTTGTCAGACCATTGAAATTCTACATTACCTGTCAGAGCATGTAATGGCGCAACGCTTTTTGAAAAATTTGGCATAAATCTGCGATAGTATCCTGAAGCACCAAGGAAGCTACATACCTCAGTTTGTGTGTGTGGAGTAGGTAGATTAAGAATTACCTCAATTTTTGTTGGGTATACTCTAATTCCATCTGCAGAAATGTAATTCCCTAATACCACACCTTTTGTTATCATCATGTGACATTTTTCATGGCTTAAACATAACCTGGTAGCGATGCACCATTCCAATACATTCTCTAGATTATTCAAGGCTTGATCGAAGTCATCATCATATGGGGTTAAATCATCCATGTAGACTTCAATCCCTTCGCTAATCAGATCACCGAATATGCTTAGAATGGCCCTTTGGAATGTAGCTAGAGCGTTACAAAGTCCAAAGGGAAATACTTTGTAGGCAAAGGTACCCCAGGGACATGTGAATGTCATTTTATCCTGATCTTCTGGGGTAATCTGGATCTGATTGTAGCCGCTGAAACCATCTAGGAAAGAGAAGAATTTATTCCCTGCCAAGGTATCCAGGACCTGATCTATGAAAGGTAATGGAAAATGATCTTTTTGAGTAGCTTTGTTTAGTTCCCTGTAATCAACGCAGATTCACCACTTCCCATTTTTCTTTGGGACGATGACTAATGGGGAAACCCATCGACTATCTGAGATAGGGTATATAAAATCTGTGTCCAACAGCTTTTGTAGCTCTTCTTTAACAATATCTCTGAGGTGGGGGTTCAGTCTTCTTTGTGGTTGTCGGATAGGTCGGACGTCTTTCTCAATTTAAATGTGGTGTGTGCAGAGTTGTGGATCAATACCTTTCATATCAGAGTACTCCCAGGAAAAATCTTGCTGGTATTTAGAGAGAGTTTGGATTAGCTTTTGTTGTTGTTTCTCTTCTAGGTTGGAATTAATGTTCAGAGACTTCCCTGGTGCGATCTCAACAGATTTGTTGTTGTGAACAGTGGTAGTCAGAATTTGTTGTTCCATTAAATCTTCAAGTGGGTCTCCCTGTGCTTCATAGTCTAGAACAACTTGGAGCATCTGGCATGTTGGGTTACTTACAACGGTTGGGTTGTTAATAAAACCACTAATTACATCATCCTCTAGCTGATTCTTGTGCTTGAGGGCTTCTTCCATCGTGAGTGGGGCACAGAGATCCTTCTTGGGATATCATGGTGGTGGTAATTGTGGGTGTACGATCATTGGACTAGGTTTGGCTAGAGGATATAAGATGAGATTCCTTGTAACCCCTCCTCTAGAAATTGTCATTGTACCCAATCGACAACCTGTGTATGCATTATCTGTCGCGAGCCATGGTCTGCCCAATATCAATGGATTCCCTTCAAGTCCACTTCTTGGGTTGATGATGAGAAAATCTATGGTATATTCCCAAGAATCAACTGAAATGGCTATATCATGTAGTGTGTCGAGTGGTTTGACCACTGATCGATCGGCCAATTGCAACATAATCGAGGTTGAGTCGAAAGAGAGAAGACCCAGGGCATTGCAGGTTTCCATAGTTAGAATATTGATGGCCGCCCCCAAATCAACTAGGGTATTTGGAAAGGAACAACCCTGAATATGACATGTTACTATGGGGTTCCCCGGATCTGCATATTTAACTGGTGTTTCTCTACCCAAAATTAGATCAGATAAATCTCCCACTACATGAACTATTGATGATGAATTTTTTATTTTTCTGACAGGCTTCTGTTAGGACCACACTATGCACCTTTTTGCTTATACTTTTTGCCATTATTATACCCTTGATCACCTACATTTGAACCTATACTATCACTTTGTCTGATCATCTCAAAGGTATACAACGTCCTTTCTCATTACTATATGCTTAATCTGTTTTGCATGATATTTTACATCACTCTCGTACTTAACTATTGATTAGAAGTGCATAAGTGTCCGTAACTGCAGATTAGCATTCAAGGCTTATTGCTGAAACACAGAACCGATGCTGAAACACGGAGCTGCTACACAGTCCGAGGTCGCAGATGCTGAAACACGGAGCTGCTATACAGTCCAAGGCCGCAGATGCTGAGACACGGAGCTGCTACATAGTCTGAGGTCGCAAGATGCTGAAACACGAGCTATCACACAGTCCAGAGTTGCAGATGCTGAAACACAGAAGAAACTGCCAGAACCGACGATGCCAAAACACAAGGAAGCCGTCATAGTCAACAGTCAACAGTCAGAGCATAATCACGTGGCTGAAACAGCATCAGCAATGATGAGAAGAAGTTGTTACACCAGCCATAACAGCAATACCTCATTCAACATTCGGTTGCGTAAAATCAGGACATCCTATGCTAATTTAGAAAGGAGATCCGATCTAGGATTGGATTGAGATGCATTGTAATGATCGTATCGAAGGGATTTCCTCTTTAAATCAGAGGAAATCACCATTCGAGATATCCAAGTTTTGATATATTGAAGCAACTCCAGAGAAGCGGGACGTATTCTATTCTTTCACTTTGTAATGTGATATTTCAACAGATGAATATAAGACTTCTTTGATTATTCGTCTCTAAGCTTTCCAGTTCTAGGGGAATCTTGTGAGAAGGGAGGGCCCACCTTCATCACAAGATTCACCCATTAGTTAGAAGTGTGTTAGCATAATTTATGTCCATGCTTTGTTTATTGTTGTGTGCTGAAACACTGTTTTATGAAGTTCGCTTTGCTGAAACACTACTGACTCTGTCTTAGTTTATTGAATAGAATTTGTGATTCTTTTATCACCAATCTTGTGTGATGATTTTATGCTAGCAGAGATTTGATTAAGGGTTCCTGCTCAGAAAGAAAGGAATTGGAACATCATACCCTCTGTAGGATTTGTTTACTGCTGCAAGTGTGCTAGTCAGAGGTTTGGTTAAAAGGTTCCTACTCAGACAAGAAGGAATCACAACACCTTGCCCTCTGTCGATTTCATTTCCTGTTGTGTGCTAGCTAGAGGTTCAGTTAAGAGGTTCCTGCTCAGATAGGAAGGAATCCGAATACCTCGATCTCTGTAGGTTTCATTTCCTTCAGCAAGTGTGCTAGTCAGAGAATTGGTTAAAAGTTTCCTACTCAGACAGGAAGGAATCACAACACCTTGTCCTTTGTAGA
The DNA here is from genome assembly GCA_000966675.3 of Picea glauca. Taxonomy (NCBI): domain Eukaryota; kingdom Viridiplantae; phylum Streptophyta; class Pinopsida; order Pinales; family Pinaceae; genus Picea; species Picea glauca. The sequence continues at coordinate 257,337 of JZKD02S1673067.1, read as the reverse complement.
TTTCATTTCCTTCAGCAAGTGTGCTAGTCAGAGAATTGGTTAAAAGGTTCCTACTCAGACAGGAAGGAATCACAACACCTTGTCCTCTGTAGATTTCATTTCCCTCTGCAAGTGTGTTAAGCCAGGGATAGGGTTAAGGATTCCTACTCAGAAAGGAAGGAACCAAAACACCCTGTTTTATGTAGATCTTCATTGGTGCTAGCCAGAACTGGGTTAGTAATCCCTGCTTAGAAAGGAAGGGATCAGACTACTCTGTTCTCTGTAAACCTCAACCTCACAAGTGTGCTAAACAGAAGTAAGGCTCAAAGATCCTGCTTAGAAAGAAAGGAACTAGGTGGCTTTGTTTTCTGTCAATTAGAGTTAATTGTTTTCTGCATTGTTATTTTCATGAAAGAGTGTTAATGCTGAAGTCTCTGTTGAGAGTAAGGGTCCTGTTCTATGATTGTAGAATAGTTGTTCTTTCCCATTGCAAGTATTGTTTTAAATGTAATCCAGGATTCTTAATCTTTAAAAGTTTGCAATAGGGAAGTTACTTTCCTGTGATTTAATACAGAACTTCAGTTTATTCGAGCAAGTAAGATTAGTATAAGTTTCTTTACTACAACACTAAGCTGCTTTTAGAATTGAGCATATATAGTGCGCAGTTATCTTTGAAACAAAAGACTTCCATGGGTTAATAATTTATGTTTCACTTAGTTGTTTAAAATTAATTAAGCAATTATAGTGACCAACATTTTGGCGCCGTTGCCGGGGAAGATAGCTATAGATTTCAAAAGCACTTATGATTTTTTTTCTTTAGATAAAAAGAATGCATGAAAGACCCCAAAAACCCCAAAGACACTAACCTTACAGGTGGCAAAGGAAAAGGAAAAGGAGGAAGAAAGACTTTCATTGACGACATTAC